>OY813003.1:19715694-19765694 GCA_963681545.1 Germaria angustata | reverse complement strand
TATGTTATAAAATGTATTTTATTACTAAAAGATAAAAAATTATTTTATATATGTAACAAAGATGCGTTCCAAATATGAAAAGAAATTATTCTCTCTATACATTTGTTCTCACTCCATCACTTGTTACTAATATTTATTGCTTCTCCTTAATACGAAATTTTCGGAGTGACTTTGTCCATCATTTTTCTTTAATTCTCTTTTAAGTTGATAGCCTTTGTACACCATTCGTCAATGAAGTCTTGAAAAGTCACCATAAAAAGTCATAGTATGAATAGAATATAAATGATAAACAATATTTTGCAGTGTCAATCAGGTAGGCATAATTATTATAATTTGTTTATTTATTTAAATTTAAGAACACATTATGAAAATAGGCAGGTAGTTTTAAAACTTGGTTTTTATACTAAGTAAAAAAAACTGCAGTTGTATATAATCCAGTTAATTGTGGCCTAGATTTATGTTTCGCAAATCAGGTAGTTTGAACCTTTTTATTTTTGGGTATAAAATAATCTGCAATTTGGAACGATTTTCCGTCATCCCACGTCAAATTTGGTTTATGAACAGACCGGTTTCGGCTTTGTGCCATCTTCAGTGTTCTCGAATACAAACTTGCTAAATTTTTTAGAAAGCACAACATTAACACAGCATTCCGAACAAATAACAATTTGGGTAGAATACTCCAAGACAGCACAAACGAGACAGACTGCCTGGATAAACAAGGAGTATACAAATTAACTTGCACATGCCAACACAGTTACATCGGACAAACGGGACGAAAGATAAAAACCAGATTTCGGGAACATATGAGAGACTACAACAAAAAAATGAGAGAACCAGGAACAACACCAGAATCGAATTTTGCGAACCACATATTCAACAAAAAATGTACACCAGCGCATATTAGAAAAACGGTTAAACTGTTACACATACAGCATAAAGGACGGCGGTTGAACGTATTAGAAAACATGGAAATATACAAACAGAAAACTTTTGACGGGAGAATAATAAATGAACAAATAAACACTGCCTCGGACATAATATTTGAAGCATTAAAATATTTTTACACAAAAGAGAACAATAATTTAACGGAACCGAACAATATAACAACAGATGTACAAGACAAAAGGCCAATCCAAAAATGCACAATCATAGATTACTACCTGCATACAGATAATACACCTATTAAATAATCGCCGCGCTATAAAGACAGGGAGCACAGACATGGTATATAGAAAAATGAGAGGAACAGGTAACAGGTAGAGAGAGGGAGAGAATGAGAGACACATAGACATACAAGGACGAGAGAGAGAGAGAAACACAAAGGGGCAAAGAAAGAAAAAACGAACCATACAAAAGACAACGTACAACGAGAAAAACGATTTAGTATTCGAGAACACTGAAGATGGCACAAAGCCGAAACCGGTCTGTTCATAAACCAAATTTGACGTGGGATGACGGAAAATCGTTCCAAATTCAAACAAACCCCGTCGGAAGAATATGACAATAATCTGCAATTGTGTAATGCAATCAGTTAAGGTTTTACTTTGCAAAAGTAGTGATCAGTACCAGAACTCATAATGTCATTTCAAAATTCGGAATTGTTCGAGTTATTTAGAAAATCACATAATCAAATCGTATTTAATTTGGCTATTGTGGTACGGTTTACCAAGATACCACGAAAAGGATGTTAAAAACAAAATTCACTTCGTTTTTTTTGGATATTCGTAGAAAATGGCTTGCCTCAAAGCGTACGACAAAAACCTTTATGGAAAAGTACTCAGACTGGCTAAATGCAGTAACAACTTTTGAAAACATCGAAGAACCCTGTACATCTTTGGACAGCAGAAAAGGAAGACCTGTTAAGTTACTCGTGTCGACAACCATATTATAAAAAGGTTGGCAGTTATAAACTCTAGAGAAATAGTAAATGGCCCAAAGTTTCAGGATTATGCATCAAAAACTGTCCAGCTTTTGGCTCAAAAGTACCCTGAGAAGAAACTTACTCCTACAGTCCATAAGATTTTGGCTCATGGCCAAAATTTAATTGAATATCAATGCTTACCAATTGGAGATTTATCAGAAGAAGCCCAGGAATGCAAAAACAAAGATTACAAGCACTTTAGATATGCGAATACTTGCAAAATTTCACGGATTAGACAGAATGAGGATCTTTTTAATATGTTGGCGGCCTCTTCAGACGCACTGATTTCATCGCGGAGACATGTAAGATCTCGCAAGGATTTGGAAGAATATATGTTAAGTCTATTCAAATCGCTCAAAATGTTAATGACTACTTTGAAGAAAACTAACTATTAAAAAAATTAATAAAAATAACTCAATATCATTATATAATATATCATATTATAAAATAATATTATAAATTAACATTAGTATTAAAATGTTTCAATAATTTTTATCTGTAATATAAGTAAAAAGAGTTATATTAATGTAACATGTTATATTAGAGTAGCATTTTTTTAGACTTTCCTATGAGAATGTCATTTAAAGCACAAAAAGTTGTATTTTAAATGGTTGAGAAATTCTAAAAATATCATTACTTCAAAATATATGATTTTTGCGACAAGAAAGGTCAAAGGTGTCATCGTGTCCAATGCCTATCACAATAAGGGAGTACTTATTTTGATCCTAAAAGATTTAAAAATCAAGTGTTTTTTCCCCATTACAAATTTCTTGGTAACTTCAAAAATTATAATGTTTTCAAAAAAAAAAAAAAACACTGTATAGTGCCTCCACAAAGCTATGGCCAATAATGATACTCATTTTTATTAAAATATCTTTCTTACCTTAAAAGTTATGATGTTTATAATAAAATCAGTCGAAAAAAGTCAAAAGGCCCTACTGTGAGCCGTGAAAAAATATGGTTCACGTTTTCGTGAGTCCACTGTATATACTTATAATGTATGTTTGTTTGTTTTTTCTTTATGGGAAGCCAAATGACCATCTTACTTACAAATTAATTTTTTATTGCTCTATTTCTGGAGAACTATAATAGTCAGACAATTGACAATTCTGGTACATTATTATGGGACTAAAGTGTGTATTCGAGCAAACCTACGCACTGTAGGAGGAAGCAGACAGGTGTCCTCATACGAAGTAACTATTCTATATCTGCGAAATTGCATTAGAGAGAATCTCTAACTTTTATCTACACTACTATAGTAATAAAGTGTGTTTTAGAGCAAAAAAATGGAGGGGTAATAGTGCAGACGGGTAACCTCCACCCAAAGTATTTACAAACTATTCTATAACTTGAGAACTAAAATTGTGTGACTACTCTGATAATAAAGTATCTTTACCTTTCCTTTTTATCGGGAGAACTACAATGGTAAGAGAAATTATCATGTTGGTTTCCTTCAAAATAAAGGTCGTGGTAGGAAGCCACGACCTTCTGTATACTTACAGTGTATGTACATATATGTACCTGTACTTATAAATGGTTATTTAATTTAATGTCGATCTGTATTTATAAGAAATTTCTTTATCGAACAGTTATTGTAGAAATATTATTTATAATAACATGGAGTTTTTTCCTGGGTTTTCTTAAGATGGTGTAAGAGATACTTCACTTCTTCTGATCTTGTTACTATTTCACCATCTACATCTCTCTCAAAGTGGAATACAACTCTCATGTGTGGGCCGGCACTTCGAAGTAGATTTCTAAGTTACACGACCGCGTACAGAAGTGGGTGACGTTGGATGTGTTTCATCGCATAATCGTTACTACAATGGAATAGGCTCTAATGAATTCAGGGAGCTTGTTCCCAAAACTCGAACTTTTTGGTCATCGAAAATTTAGATTTTTTTCTAAAATTGCTGACATTACCCATGTACCGCAAATATTGCTTCCTTTTAAATGATTATTATAAATTAACTTTAGCTTTTCAAATTCGTTTTTGTTTTTCTTATAAATCGTGCACATCTTCGGAAGCAGTTTTGGCTATGGAAATTCTAACTCTGCATTTATTTGCAATGCATATTTTTTAAAACCTTTCCTTTCCACTGTGTGCAATTCCTGCAGATCGGTACAACACATTTTCTATACACGAATTAAAAATTATTAATTTATTATAATCGAACATTACGTGTATTTTATAAAAATGTTAACGAGGTAGGGGATTGTCTGCAATCACAGAAAACAAAATAAAATAATTGGGCGGCAACAAAGTTCATTGTATGGTGGTAGATATATATATGTATGTACATATGTATGCCTTCAGAATGGCCTCTCCATGTTTTTTTTATGTATAAAACAATTTGTTTAACAACAATGGCTCAAACTGGTCTATCCGGTCGTTGTTATAATTATGTTCTGCCTTGATTTTTAAAAATAAATATTTAACTTACCCACTTATGGCGACTTTTTGAGGCCTCCATATCACTCACCCTCGTCCGTTAAAGCAATTTGCTGTTTTTGCACAAAATTCCATTTGATTCGTTGCCTGCGTCATGCAGCATGTGTTAAAATAAATGCAATTACATACATACATACATTCTACCACATCTCTTCTCTGTATATTCTTACGTACGTAGAATATTTTAATGTGATTTGATTATTATTTAATGTAGTTTCGAACAATTTTCCTTTTCCGCAGCACAATTAAATTATTTGCTTACGTACTCTGTTATATTTGTAATCATAATTATGCAAATAGTGATAAAATAAATTAAAAAAGTGCCACAGAATTAATGTCTGCTCTTTCACTTTAATGAATATTAATCGGGATATGTACATCGGGAATATATAACGACTGCTTGCATACAGGACTTTATCTTTTCACCTTTTGTGATAGAGAAAAATACCTTGGGTTGTTCAGTTAATCCTCCAATGAGAGTATCATCAAATGTACCACTATGCCACAGTGGGACTAGCAATGGAAGATGTATTAATAAATGTGGGACTTGTCAAGCTACATGGCCGATTTGCTGTATATATTTGCTTACGTTTAATAATTCCAGTCAAAAGCTATTGCATATTAAAACTAAAAATTAGTAAAAACTTTAAATAATAGTAAATAAAATATTATTGTAAGCCTGGGCTACTGAGGTTATTGAAGTCGGGTGCTGCCTATAGCAATTATTTTACCCTTATTATTATTCCCTACCGGTTTCAAAGGGTATACGCAAGCCATGACAATGTACACGGGTCTATGTTACATAAAAAGACCAGCTACAGCTATATCCCGTTTTACACGCTTCTCATTTTGCACGATTTCGTGTAAAAACTTCTGACTTCACGCGAATTTATTTCTACTTAATTAATGCTGGTAACACCTAAAATATATACATACTATACCGTCAAAAATCTATAAAAACGTATTTTGATAGAAGTTTTTGTTTTAAACTTTTTTTTACATAAAAATTAAATTTTAAGTTGCACGGTTTCATGTAAAGCGGGGGATAGATGTATTTATTTATTAAGAAGCATACGCTTTTTCTACACAATAAAAACTATAAAATAATAAAATAATACAATTTATATTAATTACGATAAATGTATGTATGTACGAGTATGTATTTTATTCTTGCCAATAATTCAAATTCCTTACAAAATAAACGCAAACATGCATTTATTTTTTGAGGAATATTTGACAGATGATGGATACTGCCGAAAGTTTTTTGTAAACTTGTTGAACCTTTCATAACGAATGACTTATCCTCACAAGAAAACTCTAAAGATGGCTGATAGCACGATTATTGTTTGACATGAGGAGCCATTCTGCTTAAGCCAAAGATCGCCGAAGTTCACATTTTCCATTTCAGACTATAAAAAATCCGTAACAATGGCTCTGTGGCGTTGACTTAAATTGCGTTTCCAGCATGTTTGAAAAATATGGGTCAATAAAGTAGCCTCCACACCAAACTGTCACTCTCTGTAGATGCATTGACCTCTCGACGACAATTAAAAACGGTTTTTTTTAATCTCCAAATGCAAGAACAAAGCCGCCGAGAGGAAAGCGTGCTTCGCCAGAAAATTAATTTTTCAGCCAAACTCGATTTCCGATTTCTTTAAAAAATTTTCCAACGTTTTTCAAGCGTAAAGCAACTCAGCTTGGTCCGCGAAGGTATAATACTAGCTAGTAGTCAATATTTCGGACAGAAAAAAATCAATATAACATGTGATTTAAACCTTCCGGTGCAATCAAAAATTGCACAATGAAGTTAAGATTGACAAGCGTATTTTTAGTTTTTTAAACTATTTAGTATTATTTTGGTCTTACTTCATAAAATGAAATAATTACAAAGAGAAAATGATATTATTCCCAAAAGACATGATATCGAGTTCAAAAAAATTGGGAGTTTTTTTTTTACGCAAGAACTCCAAGAATGTATGAATATGCTGGCGAATTATACACATTCAACTTTTTGGTTATTCTGTGAAATTTGGTTGGTTTCACCAAAGCTTTTGCCAAGTTTCGTTTTAAAACTGACACGAAAAAATATCAAATAATAATATATTTTAATAATAATACAGAACTGCCATTAATACTACTCGTGAATTTCTTGTATTTTTTTTTTTTTAATTTTTTAAAGGATAGTTAATTTCATAATTTTAGTGCCCCAGCGTCACACTGTGTTGCGGCTAGTGAAAAAGTAACTTTTTCCGATTATTTTTTTCAGTGTTTTTAATGATGCAATTTTGTCACAGACATTCCAAGTAAACAAAAAACACATAAAGCTTATTTTTATGTTGGCCCATTGATTTTTAATTGATTTTAGAAGTCAAATATACAAAATTTTCACGAAAAGAGGGGATTTCAGGGCTGTATTCAAAATGTTCTCATTTGATTTTGGTGACGGATATTTTGATTCGGAAAAAAAATCTGCCTTCGGACAAGTATCTTCTGTAAAAAAAAGGAATATTGTTTGAGACATTTTCATATGCACCTTTTTTAGAGCGAAAACCCGACTAAAGGTCCATTTTTCCTTAAAATTTGGGTTATGTAACCAATATCTAAAAAGTCCCAGTTCCAAACCACCACAGAAATTTTACATAATTTGTTTTCAACGAACTGTGAAAAAATCAGCTGCCCATACCTGCCCTCCTGGGAGTTATAGCGATTTTAGTATATCACTCTCAGTATTTATTCCATTGAACGGAAATTCTCGGAATCACTTATTGAATAATTTAATCATATTGGTTTTCGGGAGGCTTTCCGTCATCCCACGTCAAATTTTTATTATTTTCAGACCGGTTTCGGCTAATCGCCATCTTCAGTGTTTTCTTTTTTGTCACTAATTAGTCCGCGTGTGTGTCCGTCTTTATATAGTGTTTTCTTTTAGCTTGTGGTGGTACCTTTCTCTCTCTCTGTTGTTTTACTATTTTATTCTCTCTCTTTCGCTCTCTCTCTCTCCCCCGTTATTGCGCGCTTATTTGTATTATTATTATTTGCGTTATTTCTCCACTATGCATATAAAAGTGCAATGAAGTTCACTGTGGTTTCCATTATAATTTTGAAAGTCAAGAATTATGGAATACATTAAAATTTCCTATCAGGAACTGCATGAGTTGATGCAACAGAGTAAAACTAGAAACGTGGAGGGTGTTTTGGAATTGCTTGATCATGAGCATGAAGTGAAAAGTAGTTTAATATTTCCAAACATAAAAGATAAATTGAAAAAGTTCGTCAATAAGTACAAGTATAAAATACAATTACTTTCCTAGTTACAGAAAACTTTTAGAGGAGAAAAAGAAATGTTATCCAGAGGATGTCGAGGTAACTGAAAAGTCTGCTTCAGTCAAACTACAATCTCTTTTGGATCACACCGCGAATAGAATACTGGAATCCCAATCAATTGACCACCTTCAAGCATATGCAGAGAAAGAAATGTTATTGATTAGCAAATGGGGTATGGATGGATCTTCAGGACAAAGCCAGTATAAACAAAACTTTACTGACAATACAGCAACTGATAGTAGCTTGTTCAGTATATCTATGGTTCCTTTAGTTCTTTCATGCAATAAAGAACAAGTATGGGAGAATCCAACACCATCATCAACCAGATATTGCAGAACAATCAAGTTTGAATATGCTAAGGAGACTGGAGACTATACAAAGCAACAGGACGATCTCATGAAAGAACAAATAAATAGTATACACGAAACGATTATCAACATAAGCGGATTACAATTTAAAGTATAACATAAACTGGAGGAAACAATGGTTGATGGAAAAGTCTGTAATTCTTTATCTGATAACAAGTCTGCAGCAACGTGTTACATTTGCCACGCAAAGCCCAGTGAAATGAATCAGTTGGACAGAATTGTTAAAAGGACACCCAATCAGGAAGCTTATAGATTTGGATTATCAACATTACATTGTAGAATAAGATTTATGGAAACCCTACTGAACATTGCTTATCAAATCACTGTGCGCAAGGCAGGGGAAACAAAGAGAACTAAGCTCAGTGAAGATGGGAAGATTATTAGAGATCAAAGAAAAAAGGAAGTTCAACAAAATCTGAAAGATCAGCTCCAAATAACTGTTGATGTTGTGAAACAATGAAGTGGAACAACTAATGATGGTAACAGAGCAAGGAAATTCTTTAGTGATCCTGAGAAAACCGCTCTGGCCACAGGAGTAGATACCGAACTTATAAGAAGGTTTTCTAGTATTCTTCAAGCTATAACTTCTGGATATAAGATAGACTGCGATAAGTTCTCGAAGTACGGAAAAGAAACTGCTGGTCTCTATGCAAAGAAATGTTCGTGGCATTATGTGCCACCAACTGTCCACAAGGTTCTTATTCATGGAGCTGAAATAATTCGTTCATTTTTGGTCCCCATTGGCCAACTATCAGAAGAAACACAAGGCTTTACCATGCGAGGAAAACATCAAGAAAAGACAATTGTGAAGACATATTACATTATCTGCTCGCCAATTCTGATCCCGCAATCACAAGTAGGAGAATACTGAAGGAGAAGAAACACCTGGAATTATCAGAGGAAGCAATGAACTTATTGGTAGATGACTGATAATTTGTAATTTTTCTGTAGAATGCAATAAAAAAGGCCTGTGTTATAAAATAGTATCTTCAGTTTTTTTTTGTTCTACATCTATTCTAGCACTCCACAAAAATGAGCATAACTCTCTTAAAACTGAAGCTATTGACTTCAAACCGGTATCAAATTAAAGCTTTTATTGCCACCTTTCAAATAAGAAATGAAATAGATTTTGGTTTTATATAAAATTTCAGAGTTATTCAACAAATATCGAAAAATCATGAAAATTTCACGTTTATAATTCTTGTTCGGACCACCCTATAATTTATTTTAAAAACTAATCATAGGGTATTTATCAGAAATAAAAGAAGAATTTAAAAATTTTTTTTTTTTAATTTTTCGAACAATTTTTTTTATTTTTGACTTTTGTTCAAAATTTGACCCAACAATTTTTTTCGGTGTAAATTTTTTTTTCACTCATTCTGTTTGGGATTTCATTCTGACCAATCTGTAGAAGTTTCTCAGCGATACAATTAAAATTACAGTTTAGGCAATATGATTTCCAAAAAATTCCGGTTTCGTAACACTGTGCGTCACAGGACTTTGTCGGGGCGAGTTGGCATTCTGTTTACATATATAATAAATTGAGTTCGATTAAATTATTAGAGTTGACATATAATACTTAAAAAAATACGTGTAATATATAGATGTTCATGTGTATATACCAATTTAACAGCGTTTCCAAATTATTTAACAAAATCTTTTTTTGGATCTGATTTAAAAGTCGATATAACATCAATATTTTCCAAGACTTGCAGTGAGTTGTTAAATTCAAAACTACCAATATATTCAATTCTTTGCTTTGTGGTTTCAAGTTTGGATCTTACTGTTCTTAGATTTGAACTGTTCCTTGTGCTGAAAGGTGTTTGACTGCAAGGAAACGTAGTATCTGCACTTTGGGCATCGCATATATGTATAGCCAAAATGGTTTTGGATACTTCCTTATACAAGTTTAACGGAGGGTGCAGAGGATTAGAGGCAGGTTATAAACAGTTTTTAGTGCTTTATTTTGGAGAGTTTTTAGTTCTACAGCATTTTTGTAACCATATACCGACACCAGGTAATTCAAATGGCTTTATATCAAAGTTTCGTAAAGAATGTCCTTTGTTTTTTTCATTAAATTTATGTTTAAATTTATACAATATTCCAATCATTGCAGATATTTTGGATTTAAGCTTTTGGATTTATGCAGATTCCACGATAAGTTGCTTTGTAATATCACCCCCAAGTATTTTGTTGAGTAACTCTCACAAACTTCCTCGCCATTTACGAAAGTGCTAAAATTTTCAGCAAATCGATTTATATGCGGCTTAAATCTTATAACCTTAGTCTTTGACGTATTAAGGACAAGCTTGTTTGTTCCCGCATTTCCAAAAATTAAAGCCGTATCCCTTTCCATATACGGTTTTAATACAGTCTCATGTTTATACCGAGATTCATTAAATTATTTATAGAAATTGTGCTCAACATCTCCATAAAAACTTTTGAGCAGATTTTGTTCTCCTTCTTTTATTCCATAATATTGAAGTTTTTAGAACATGATCTCATGATCCACAAAGTCAAATGCTTTTGAAAATCATAAAAAACACCAGCAAAAAATATTAAATCCTTCATCCAAACCACGACATATAAAATTTACAGTTTTACCAAGCGTTTGCTTTATTTTTGAAGAAAAGCCTATAGAGAATTTATTTAATATTTTGTGTTTGTACCCAAGGGACAAAATTATTCCCATTGATGGCATTAACATTTCCTTAATATGGAAATAAAAAGACGCGGTGCTTAAAAAATTTTTCTACCCAAACAAAAAACGTAACAATATGCAGTGCCATCTAAGAAGTTTGAAATTTTTTCGGCTCTTTTGTGTATTATTTCATCACCCACTGTACAGATGTCTGCAATTATGAACGCTCTACAAATTTGGACCAACATATCCTGCTTGATTAAAGGTGTTCGTTTTTTACAGGAGCTCAAATGAAAATTTATTTAACATTTTATTGTTTGTTGTTCGCTGCCTGCATTTCATTGGCGTTAACCAAATCATCAGTTCCCTTTAGCCAAAAACAAAAAGACGCAAAGCTATTATATTTATATGTTTTGTTGATTACAAATAGAAAAATATGATTGAGTTTGGTTTGGATTCTCATATAGTATTTGTAGTCTTTGGTGTAAGTATACGATCTTGAATGCTTTTCAATCATGATTTGGCTGAAGGGTACTGATGATTTAGTTAGCGCCAATGAAATGAACGCATATACGCAGCTAAGCCAACAACAAACAATAAAATGTTAAATAGTTATTTTGGAGAACATCTCGAATATCGAATTTGATAAATAAAAATTTATTTATTAGGTTCAATACAGTCATACTAAATAGAATCCCAAGATGTCTTCTATTCACATAAAAAATTATTGCCAAAAAATTCAAATAAACATTTTGTATAAGAAAATTTAATTTTCAGTCAAACTTTTTTGCAAACAGTTAATTATTAGTTTGAGTCTTTAGAATACAAGAAAAAAATATTTATTTTTCAGTTGAGTTGTTGTCTGAATTTAGAAAATTCATTCACACAAAATATTTACTAATTAAATAAATCAAGCTACTGATTCAATAAGAAAAAACCGCCTGAAAAATATCTAGTTCAAAAAAAGTTATAGATAAAAAGGACCTAATCGGAGCCAATGAATTAATTTTTGCAAAACTAAAAATCTGTGCAACAACATTCTCGCTAAATGTCCCCCTGTAAGACGAAAGCGACAAACTTTACATTTCCTATAAATACACATACACATGCATTTGTAAATAAATATATTGATTAAAATTTTCTAAACTAATTCATTTTAGCTTGATGCCAAATATAGAACATGAGAACTAGTTGATTTTCTTAGTTTAAACTTATAGTTGAAAAACTAACAATGGCTTAACCCAAGCACTTTGAGTGAAAAGTAATTTTAGCAGAGATTAAAACAAGTAAAATGGATCTTCACCAACCTCTACCAAATAGTAACAGTTCGAGTCGTTCAGTAACAAACACAGCTGGCGTGTTATTACCACCAACTAATAACAACCTGATAACAACTAGTTTGACGTCTACTGCAGCAACGCTGGAAAACACTTCTACAGCTCCTGCTACCCCTAGCCCCTCACCAACATCAGCCATAGTCAACCACCAAAATAATCATCACCATCAACAACAACACCGCAACTCTCAAAATCTTGTCACGCAAAAGACGAATCAGGTATGGTTTTTATTGTAATTTTTTCCACTTTTGTGTGTCACACTATCTGATAAAATTTATAATAATTGAGCCGTTGGGATTTGACTTACTGTAATTTGCAAACATATTTATACATATGTACATATATTACAAATTAATAGCACTTACGAGTACCTAGATTCATACATATGTACATATACACTTTATGGTCGTTGATTCGATTTGACCACGTTTTCCATGTCTGGCATTTGACAAACAAGTCTTTTCCACAAGCCAATTTCAGCACATACATAGTTGTCTATCTTTTTCCAAGCTGAATAAAAAGTTGCCCAATTACAATTGTCGAGTGGAAAAGGCGCGAAACTAGAGATGCGGAATCCTGATTTCATGAAATCATATTACACAAGAATACAACTTTCATGTTTGTGCTAGGGGATCAGTTTCCAACTACTCCAAAAACCATTCAGCGGACACACGTCCGCTCCTGGGTCAGTTGAATTTTTTACGGATGCAGGGCCAAGCCATAACGCCAAATTCAACAAGTTGTGGTCTGAATTCTTGCGAGCGACGCAGAGTCGACTGACTCGGATTATCCTGCACACTCTTACTGACAGCGGTGATGTTTTAGGCAGATCTTGCGTTTCGCTCTTCGTTCATTTTTTACTGAACCAGTGGAATCAAATTTATTCTTAACTTTGAAAATTGATAGCGGCCATATTGTTGAAGCCACATCTATTAAACAGGCTGTCATTCGTTCAATCTGTTTTGCAAAAGCACCATAGACGGATATAGTGTTTAACAAACACGTTCAAATGATAAAATTCTTTTATCAAAGTGGGTGTTCTGTTAAGGCAACGATCCCTACGCTTAGCCTATTTCACGGTCGATATAATCATGGTATGGCACGTCCACAAACTAAATTGTCTAATTTGAGACGATACCAATCTCAACAAGATCCAATACCGTCCAAAGCAACACGAAAAAGTCACTCTTTGGTGTGGACTTTGGGCCGGCGACGTTATCGATCCATATTTCTTTGAGAACGACATTGGTCATATGAACTGGTCACCGAGATTGTGCAACTAGACCCTACTACACTTGTTCTTGTGAGGTTTTGTTAAGTCTTAGGTCTATCCGAATAAGCCACTAACCACAGCGGACCTCAAGGCCAGCATTATCCATGCGATCAACAAAATTCAACCTGATTTATAAGTCAGAGTCATGAGAAGTTAGAAGTTTTGAATGCGTTCCACTCAGGAAGGCCCCGGCGGACATTTGTACGATGTTATATTAAGTATAATGGCATTGACAGCTCTTTCAAATGAATAAAGAAAGTCAATGATATATCACACACGCTTTATTTTATTTAAATTTAAAGACAAAAAGCGCTTAATGAGAAACCCTTTACATGAAATCTTGCCAATTTTTGTCGTTCAAGAAGATTTAATCTACTACGCAAAAACTCAACTCAGTTAATATGAGATTAAATTAATTTACAGATTAACTAACTAAACAGTGAAATTAAGTTTAAACTCGAACCCATAAAATGGCAATTAGTTTTTTGGATTTAATCTATGGTCTATGGTCGCTTGTTTTTATATTTTCACAATATCGAAAACTTGAAAAATTTTCAAAACGTGAGTACCCTTGAGAAAAAATTTGTTCACGTTTTCGAGAGTTTACTGTTCGAATTGTATTAGTCCATAGTTATTTTTATTGAATAATCCGAGAGTGATTTGATTTAAACTTGTAATAATTTTAAGGGATTTAATGAACAAAACTGTACACATAAACGTATCGATATCTGTGTGAAGTTGCTAAGACTTCAGAAAAATCAAGACTCAGTGAAATCATGTACATATGTAAATAAATTGCATAAGTCAAGTTAAAATTAAACAATTAAAAATTAAAAAAAAAACGGAATAATATTAAAACCAAAAAGCCAAATTCGAATATCTTCGAGGAATCAAAATAAATTTCAAACTCAGTGTTGAAATGTGGTATTTAAGTACTGATTTGCAAATTCGGATTCGCTTCCTAAAGCATTTCTGCATGGCCGGCCTTCAGCAGAACTCAAGCGAGTCCAAGCACGGCTTAGCTTCCTAAAGCATTTCTACATATTTCCAAATATTTAACCTTTTTAAAATATAAAATTTTGCTGGGACTTATTTAATTAGTTTAGGTCTCATTTCCCTAGCCGTTATTTCATTTAGCCGTACTACAGCATTGAGGATCAAGAAAAGAAAAAAGTTAATCAACAGACATAAATCTTTGAAAAATAAGTTTGGAAATTCTTAAAGCGCCCATTGGAAAGTTAACAAATTAAGCCAATATCGATAATCTTCGCACGTTCTCAATTATATACCAGTTATAAATTACAAATGAAACATTGATTTTTTATTTATCGCATTTGTACTTGTTTTTGTTTTTCTTTTTTTTTTGTGCCACAAAAACAATTGCACAAACTGTTAGAACAAACAGCTTGAAAAGTTGCAACTACTGAAGCGTAGACAGCACAAATGTTTTGAAATCTTTCCCCCACAATCAAATAATGACTATGAACGGAACAGCACAACACGCACACCTTCTTTTGCAAACACTGTTGAAGTAAAAAGTAATTTAACATTATCAAAGTCCTGTGTAGTACTATATTACCGGCAGCAGCAATCGCAAGAAGTCATAAGGATACTCGTAGCAATAGAATTTCAATGTGTACGTACTGTTTGTTTGTTGTCATTTAGTTGATCTCTCAGGGGAGCAATTGTTTAATTCTACAAATTATTCTATTTTACTTTTAGCAATCTCTCGTTATAACAAACTAAGCAGAATAATAACACTAAAAATGGCAATAACGACATGGTTAATACAAATTGTGAACAACATTCTTGAACACGTCCCAAACGAATATCTCAGAATGTTGCAACACGTATTATGTTTGTATGTACGTAAGTATGCGTGTGTATACAACACGTACGATTCATGCCAACCCTGCAAACAGATCGAAGTTTAACTTTGAATAATTTTTAACTAAAAAGTGACTTCTTTAACACACCTAAAGGTTTTTTTTTGCAAATTTTACAAACACAAATACTTTGACATCGAATTTCGTACTACATTTTATAAATCCACTTATATGAATGTATTCGTACAAGTCAAAATACTCGTAGTATGAAATATTAGAAATGCGTCACACGTCAGATTCCTATTATTTTTAGCCGATTTCAAAAAAGAAGGAGGTCATCAATTCGCGTAACTTCATTTAAAAGGGGTTCCTTCCTTGTAATTTCGTTCAATGATTTTTTTTCGAATATCAGACGGTCAATTTGCAGAAATATTGATTATTGTATAACTGGCCCATTTATGGGACGGTTTTTTATTTGAAAGTGTAGCTCGCAGTTTGGTTCTACAGAAATTTAAGTGCAAATCGAACGGATAAAGTGCATGACAGAACATATTTCACTCTACCATGTTGCAGTTCGCGGTAAGAAATAGTGGTGGGTATTACTTATCCACATAATTTATCTGGCTGTTGAAAATGCTTGGCACGTATTGCGTGGACCCACTACCTCAATAATTTGGAAAAACAGCGATGATCAGCCTAATTAATCACCCCTATCGCCAATAAAATGTGAAATTGTTGTTCCCATGAAATTTTCATTCCCCATGCAGGGAAATTTGCTATCGTGAATTTTATGGGAATGTTTGTTCCCGCTATCAATAGGTAGTGAATGTAAAATGAGAAGAATGTATAAACAGGGAATGAGAATATATGTATGTACATATGTATGTAATTTCAAATTGTATGTATGTACATATACATTTAAAAAAAGTACTTTGTTTTAGAAATGTAAATAAATACAAATATTTATGTCTCAAATTAAATTGAAAAGTATTATTTAAAATCAATAAATAATTAAATTAACCTTTCAAGTTTTCTCCTCCATAAAAGTCTTCTGGCAAACCAAAGCAGGAGGAATTTTCTAAGCCCTCTACCATCTCTTTCATTCCCATTAATTCATATATATATGCACTGCTCGCTAACTGACAAACTTTTGGTATTGTTTGGTCCACCTCCTTTTTCCCGTTGGCATTTCAAATTAGCGGCAGCCTTTGACCGGACATACCTTTTTTGGTCTATCCACACCTAATACAAGTTATATATGTATGTATGTATAAAAATGTAAAATATATAAAATAAGACTACCTTCTTCCACTCACGGATTCTTTTCAGAGGAGGATCAGCACTATTTAGATCTTCTACAAGAGAAATCCAGAATTCACCCATCACGTCTTTGGAAACTTACAAAACCACTAGCAATGGGTTGGTTGTTTTGCTTTCTATTGAGTAGGATGTCGCTTTGCACTTTATTTGTTGATTTCGACCTAAAAAATAATTTTAAATAATCAGAATATTCTAAAGAAAATAAAAATTACTTACTGGATAAAAACCAGTTCCCTAGAGAAAACAAAGTGAACAAACTAACACAAAAAAGGGAAAAATAATTTTGAAAGAGTCGTTCACGATATGGCGAATTTTTTTAATGGGAATAATTTTGTGAATATTATTTTCCACTGAATTACATTTCGCATATTTGAAGGGAAAAATTATTCACAATTGCAACTTGGGGAAAAGGGAAAATATTTCGAGGGAAAAAAAGTTCACGATAGGGGTGATTAATAACATATCCCCGGGAGTTTTTTCCCTATTCCCCTATTCTAAATAAAATGTCCCCGGGAAAATTCTCCATTCTCCCTTTTCCCTTATTCTAAACAAACTTCGAAAATGAGAAACTCTTCCCCGGAAAAAAGTAGGTATGTATTATGAATGTAAATAAAAGGGAGAATATGATAACAAATTTTCCGCCAAAAAATTGCGAGGGAGTTGTGATAAAAAATGTAAGTATTACAATTTTTACTTATAAAAAATAAATATCGTAAGTTTTTTTTACTTATTTTAAGGTCAAATTTTTTTTCCACTAATTTTTATTTATTGTATCTTCAGAACTGAACTAACAATAAGTGTTCAAATCTTAAATATAGATATAATAATTAGGCCCAACCAGTGTCGGACATAAACTTAGGTTAGGTTAGGTTAGGTTGATTGGAGGGGTGTGATAGCCCATGTCATACGACATACACTTAAGTCAGTGAAGGCTTGTTGTGCGCTCCCTTTATTTATCAAACACAAACTGCCAGAGTTCTGCGGCAGGATTCGAACCTGGGACCTTCGCACTACGAGTCTAGTACACTACCTACTAGTCTACGAAGGTCAGCCATAAACTGGACATAAACTTAGTGATAGTAATTAATAATACATAAATGTGTTAAGCACAAAAATATTCAAAAAATTCCATCTGAAGTGTGGCGTATTAAGGCCGTAGTATCTCTCTTTTTTAAGCGGGTGTGTCCAGGAAAGTTCAAGATGTTACGAGCAGAGGGATTAGGATGGAACTCGAGTTTTGTTAAATATTTGCCTGCATATTTTGCAATTTCAGCAGTCACAAGTGGCATATTTAAATCACGATGTAAAATGGAATTTTTCATGTACCATGGAGCCGATGTTATTAACCTTAAAATTTTGTTTTGCATTCGTTGGATTCGCTCTACATTGGACGCTGAAGCAATGCCCCATAGCTGAATTCCGTAA
Source organism: Germaria angustata (assembly GCA_963681545.1). Lineage (NCBI taxonomy): Eukaryota > Metazoa > Arthropoda > Insecta > Diptera > Tachinidae > Germaria > Germaria angustata. The sequence goes on along the minus strand of OY813003.1, from coordinate 19,747,807 downwards.
CACCATATGGGTTTCAAAAGCGACTTGTATATTAAAAGTTTACAATCTAGACTGAGGGTAGAATTTCTACAAATCAGCCAATGTATCTGGGTTAATTTAAGCTTCATTTGTGTTAGCTTAGAGTCTATGTAGTGTTTCCATGTAAGCCGTCGGTCAAGGTGTATACCAAGGTATTTCACCTGTGAATGATGAGGAACAACTTGATTGTTGATTCGAATGGGGGAACAAGTCTCTTTTCGGAGGGTAAATGTGACATGAACACTCTTTTGTTCATTTACTTTTATTCTCCATAAGTTCAACCACGGTTCCAACAGGTTAATATGTTCCTGAATATATCGGGATGCATCGTGAGGATTTTCATGCATACAAAGGCAGGCTGTATCATCGGCAAAAGTAGAAGTGAGGATATTACTGCTCAAGGGCATATCACAGCTATGAATCAAATATAAAACTGGCCCCAGAATACTCCCCTGTGGCACACCGGATGCGATAGTTTCGGGCACACTCATGAAGTCTCCTTCCACAACAGTGAACTTCCTGGCAAAAATGTAACTTTCCAAAAAATTTACAATGTTTATTGGTAGATATGTCTTCAATTTTAAAATTAGGCCTTCATGCCACACTTTATCAAATGCCTGAGAAACATCAATAAAGAGGGAAGAACAATACTTCTTTTCTTCAAATGCTCTTCTTATGAAATGAACCAATATATGAGTTTGTTCAATGGTGCTATGCTGACTTCTAAAACCAAATTGATGGTCCGGTATGCACCCATTATCAGCTAGAATTGGGGACAATTTTGTCATGAGCAGTTTTTCGAAGAGTTTTGAAACTGTTGTCAGCAAACTTATTGGCCTATATGACTCAGCCTTGGTAAGATCTTTGCCCGCCTTTGGAATCATTTTGTCCATGGCAAGTTTCCAGCTGTGTGGATAATACTCCAGTCGTAAAATGCCATTAAAAATAAACAACAGGATTCTAATAGCAACACGAGGCAACTGCATCAGCATCTTGTTACTAATTCCATCAATACCGGGAGCTTTCTTCGGGTTGGTTTCAGCAATTAGTTTTTGTACATCACGCATCTTAAATTTCATGGGTGGAGGGGGTAGAGCAACTACACCCGGCAAATCAACAGCACCGGTACATGTGTTTGGGGTAAATATGTTTTTTAAATGACCAGCAAATATGTTACCTTTTTCACTATTGGTTCTTGCCCAACCTCCGGTAGAAGTGCGCAGGGGTGGTTTAGACTCAATGGGTGTTTTAAGTTTTTTAGCAGTGCGCCACAAGGAGTAACTAGATGCTGCTGTGACATCGAGACCTTCCAGATAGTTCTTAAGAGAAGCAGATTTTTCAGATGCAAGCAATTCTTGGAGTCGTTTAGTGCATTCTCTAAGTCTGATTTTATGTTGGGGCGATCTGTGCTGTTGCCATTCCCTTCTAGCTCTTCTTTTTTCACATACGAGACGTTCAACATTCGCAGAATAAATTCTATTAAACCCAGTCTGCGGATGGGAGGTAGTGGCATGTTTAGCAGCCTATTTAATATTCTCAGTAAGATTGGCAATGTTAAGTTCAATATCATCGGGAGTTCTTAACTTGATGTTTTCTGGTCAAAAATAACAAATAAAAAACAGTTGGATATTATGCTGAACAAAATGCAAACTCACCCAGATATTGATCGTGGAATGTACAAAGGAAGTAGAGACGTTTTAAACCGATTTTGGTGCAATTTGGAGGCGGAGCTTAACTCAACAGGACCACCTACAAAATGTGTTTCGTAGTGGAAAAAGGCATGTTTTTTAAAATTTGTCATTAATGGTATACACGAATGTTAAATGTTAAAAATATTTTTCAGGTATGGTCTGATCTAAAAAAGTATGTTCGACAGAAGGCCGCCCAAAACTTTAAATTAAATAAAGGAACTGGTGGAGGCCCGAATATGGAACAGAAGTTTTCTGCAAGTGAAGAGGCCATATACGTTTTAATTGGCATGAAGGAGTCCACTGAAGGTGTGGCCAACACATTTGGATTAGGTTGCTCTTCTTTTAACACTACCAAACAAGCAGACGAGATCACCGATGATATATTAACGGAGATTTTAGTCGACGACAATATCGCTAACATGAACGATAGTTGCAAAGAGAATCCATCTCAACCACCGAAAAAAAAAATTTAAAAACGCTCCAGAAAGAGGAGCTAAAAGAACAAAAAAGACACAATATGGTAATGGAACAGTTGAGGCTTAGAGAAGTGGAAGACAAAATTGAAAAAAAACGAAGACTTATAGAATTAGAAAACTTAAAATATACTTAAATATTAATTATTATAGTGATAAAATGTGATGAAGTAGTAGTTGTGTTTTTGTTTTGTTTTTTAACTTATGAAATATTAGATTTTTTATTTATTTTAGTTTTTTATTTAAGTTTTTAATGAAATGTGCAAACCTCAACTCAAATGTTGATTTACAGTATTATTTATTTTAAGTTTTGTTCTTGAAGAATGTTTTTAGTTATCTTTTTAATAAATTATACAAAAATATTAGTGGTGTGTATTTCTTTACGTATAATAAACTTATAAATTATGTCCAATATTGTTTCTAATATTTTGAGCTGCAGTCATGTACTGTTGTGAGGCTAACGACACCATATCATTCTCTTGCATAGAAACATTTTCTGCATTTTCCATATTGTTTGCATTGAAATGGCATTTAATGCACAACAAACGTTTATTATCTAGCACCAAGAATGCATCTCCACCTATTTTTGAGGACACCATTGGTTCGCTCAATTACGTTGCGACACTTTGAATGAATTTCATTGAAATTCATTTCGACCGACCCCTCTTCTGGAGTTCTATGACGCGTCATAAGCCACGGCTCTAGAGGATATCCTGCGTCGTCTAAATAAATAAAAATGCTATTAAATAAAATTAATACATAAAAATTTGTTGTCGTTGAAGCCCTTACCAAGGAGCCAATAATCGTTGCACCCTCTTAGGTATTCCTGTTCAAGATGTAGTCGCAATTTGCTGGTATTCCAGATGAACGAGTCGTGGCATGAACCAGGATGGGAAACGTCAACGTATTGAATCCTCAGCTCATGATCACAGACTTATAAATGTTTAAAAAACTAAATATAAATATTATTTATTGATCTTTCTGAAAATACTTACAAGCATTACATTCAAGCTGTAGTAACCCTTTCTGTTGTAATACGAATGTTTGTTGTTAGAAGGAGAAATAATACGGACATCCCGTCAACGCAGCCTATAACACTAGGAATGCCGTGCTTTACGTACATCTATAGAGTAATTTTTCGCATTTCTTCCTGTGTTATAGGGAAAGTAATCCACTTTGTGCATAGATGCTCTTCAAATATGTTCAACACTTCCGTTAGAATTTTGCTAAGAGTACATTGGGCCAGAGATACTTCATAATCTTTCCCTGTACCTGTTTGGTACCCACCTTCGGCAAAGAAACGTAAAGTCGCACTCAGTTTCACAATTGGAGATATTGCGAACGACTTCATACCTGCACACCCAGTACAAAAGTGACTCAACTAAAAATTTTAATTTTCCGGGAACTCATTTCCGCGGGAATATTCATAATTGGGCTGGATGTGTTTTCTGCCATGCAAGAGTTTTGATATTATTTACATATGAAAAGTTATTTTTAATTGCAGAAAATGTAAAAATTTTCACTTTAATTAGTTCTTTTGTGATTGTTGTGGCGCTTTCTATATTTAAATTCAAAGCCCTATTGATGTCATATTTTCGATGCGGCTTCGCTGAGTGGCGCACATCCGAAATATCCAACTTTTCATAACTCTGAGGCTGAATTTAGCTGATGGCATGATTATGTTGGCTTGGGCCGCTGTAATGTGGGGCTAATTCGCATAGACATGGGAGTTAGGAAAGCCTGAAAAACAAAAGTCTAGCGGGGTCAAATAGCACGATCCAACGTGGCATGAGCTGTGTGGCACATAGCGCCGTCCTGTTGAAACCACAGGACGTTGGTGTTCGTATCATCCAATTCAGGCCAAGAGAAGTTAGTAATGATCGATCTGTAGCACCTCAAACAAACAAATTGCCGCATCTGAGGATCGGATAACCCGGTTGTCATTATTGAAAGACCAATGCATTCACAGAGAGAGTGACAGTTTAGTATGGATTTTGCAGTGGTTACACCACTTTTTGCCGCTGAAAATGACAAATCAGACAAAAATGATCGCGACACAGTCATGATTATGTCTAAGCAAGTCAACAGTTGATCACAGTTGAAAAAACATAAACGAAATTTTTCGTGTATAGAGTTTGTAAATAGGCCTTGAGTCCCGACTCTTTATTGCCTGAAATGGATGATATGAACTTGTACAGTCTTTGGTTGTAGCGGGATGGAGCACTATGTCATCACAGCTGATTTTTTCGATTGGACCAGCACTCAGTGATGACCCCTATTTATGCAGTGCATTTTGCTGAAACTAGGAAATACGATATGGAAGGGAAGATAGAGGAAGTAGTATTTGTGAACATGCGTAATATATCGCATGTTGCGACGATGCTTCAGTGAGACAATCGAGTTGGTTACACTACTGTCACCAATGAGCCAGTTCGCCTCCTCCTGCACTCGGTCCAGTAGCTTCAAAATAGACTTTGAAGCACCGGCCTATACATGGGAGCTGTATTCCATTTCGGTCGGATGTATGTGGCATAAATGGTAAAGTTATCAGAAGGAGTGAAGTATCTCTTACGCCGTCATAAAAAACCGAGGAAGTTGAATGCTTCTTTAGCGATATCCAAATTGTGCTCAGTCCATCGAACATCACACTGAAATTTACATGCCAAGAACATCAAGAGCTTGTGATTTCTCAATATTTATATATATCGCCCATAATTACACATGGAGCACCATGTACGGTCATACGTTTATGTGTAAGCATACATTACTGCAACTTACGAGCATTAAAATCAACGGTATTCGTAGAACCCATTCAGAGATTATTACAAGATCTCCATTAAGCATATTACTCAAAATTTGCCTTATCGCCCTAATCTCCAACGTACTTGGCCTATGGTCTAATGAGTAGGAATGGCTTATGCTGCTGTCATCTGCTAAGGATCAAATAAGATTGGAAGTTTTACACAAAAGGTCCTTAAGATAAACAAGAAAAAGGGTAGGAAAGAGAACGGAGCCTTTTGGTATACCTGAATTTATGTCGTCTGATGGGATCCCATCTATAACAACTCGTACTGACCGATCCCAGAGGAGATTAATATAAACTGAGTGAGGACATTACCACAACCAAAAAGCAACTGGTTTTGCCAGAAGTGTCTAATGACAGACCCTGTCAAATGCCTTGGAGATATCCAGAGCCACCACCTTGCTTTCGTCAAAATGGTGAATAGAATGACACCATTTCTCCGATAGGAGTGCTCACTTAATTTTTAAAAAGCTACTTGTATTTGGACCACGCGTTATTTACAATTGAGTTTGCGACATGAATATGGACACTTTATCGTTCTTGAAATATCAGTTTTTCCATGCTAAACACCGGTACATCGATGTCAGCGAAGCCATACATAATGGCATCAATAGGCCTTTCAATTGAATGAACAATTTTAATGATATCTCACGTATACCTTGCTTTATTTAAATATAACGGTTAAAAGCGCTTAATGAAAGACCCTTTATTTAATAGGAAAAACGAAAGGCTATTTTATTTATTTGTTTATTTATTTAATACTGAAATTTATTATTTCGGTATTGCTCCCAACCAATTATTATTAATATATCTTAATTCTTAAATTGTGGATCAAGTAACTATTTCTGTTACATTGATAAACATTTGTTTTGTTATAAAAGGTAAATAAATAGTAAATTTATATAATAAACCAAAAATAATATATATGCAGAGGAATATATAACTTTATGTTTCCTTGAAGTTGTTTACAGATGCTGTTCATATGTATGTGTTTGTCTTTTGCAGGTTAGTACGGTTCTGCTTTACAATATACCAATAGTATCGCTGTATATTGAGGGGCAAGAGCGTTTGTGTCTGGCGCAAATATCGAACACTCTTCTAAAACAGTTTAGCTATAACGAAATTCACAATAGACGTGTAGCACTGGGAATAACTTGTGTTCAGTGCACCCCAGTGCAGTTGGAAATATTGAGAAGGGCGGGGGCAATGCCTGTAAGTTCAAGGCGTTGCGGCATGATAACGAGGAGGGAAGCAGAACGTCTGTGTAAAAGCTTTTTGGGTGACAATACGCCGCCTCGACTACCAGAAGATTTTGCATTTAGTGTTCAACACAAATGTTCATGGGGTTGCAGAGGATCGTTTTTGCCCTCGCGCTATAATTCGTCAAGAGCAAAATGTATTAAGTGCCACTATTGCGGAATGTTTTTCTCGCCTAACAAATTCATATTTCACTCGCATCGTATCGGGCCAGGCGATAAGTACGTACAGCCAGATGCTGCAAATTTCAACTCATGGCGCCGTCATATGATGTTGAGTGGCCAACCGCCTCAGGAAGTTGTTTATGCATGGGAGGATGTCAAAGCCATGTTCAATGGAGGTACACGCAAGCGCCTTATGATTAGCAATAGCTCTTCTTCGCCCTTGCCCAGAGTTAACACTTCATCACCCAGCTCTTGTTCTGCAGGAGCATCTTCGAATAGTATGAGTAGAGAGCAAAAGTTAGATGATGTAAACGGCGATGCTTTGCTGAGCAACATTTCAAAGAATAGCAACGCTGTCAATACCGTAACAGCAGCTGCGGCAGTGGTAGGTGTAACAGCTGTTGCAGTTGGCAGTGCAGTGCGCCCTCTCAATCTCCATTTTCAGGATTCTACAGCTGGGGAATCTTCATATTCCGTAGGGGCGGACATGCATTTGATACCGGCTGCAGCTCTGTCGCGAAGTTTTATGATGGACTACATGTGGCAACATGCTCATCAGGCTGCTAAAAATACCTATAATCAACAATACCAACAGCATCAACCACAACATAAAGTTAAGTCTAGTAACTCGGCCTTTACATTACCATGGATAAATGCTACAATTGGTCAGGCATCAGGCATTCAAAATTCCGAAAATCACCATACAAACTTGACATATTCATCATCGGTGAACTCTAGTTGGCCGAACTCAGCCGCCACTAATATTACACGCAACTTATCACAAATAATCAATACATCCGCCTTTAAGCCAGTCGTGCAACAACATCAGCCGAAAAAAGCAGCGGAAACGCTCTTATCCTCAGCAGCAAGATCTCGTCATCGGCACTCAGCTCTACTCAGCACCCAGTCTACTTATGGCCATGATTCTGGCCAGCGGCCGCAAAACAAATTATACAATAGTTTTTTCTCTTCAGATGAGGATGAGCAGGATAATGTTGATGTTCGATGCTTGTCCCACCACCAGGATGACAAACAGTTACCTGCTGATAATAGTGAAAACCTCGATGAGGACATACTAGTGGATATTGAAACAACTGAAGACGAGAAACCCTCTTCATTCCCAACAAACACCACCACTCTGCTGTCCACCTGCAGCAGTATCAGTTTTACCATCGACAACACTGAAAGTCGCGAAGCTATTGAAAATAATGACAAACAGACGGCCAGTGACGAAGACGTTATCGATGTGGTGCATAACGATAATGATGATACCGTGCTTGAATTCGCTTCTTTAAATCCTTTAGCTACAGCAAAACATACTCCGGAAAATGATCGAAAAACATTAGGCGCACCAACCATCTCTCCATCACCTGCTACTGTGGTAAGAGGTTCAAAGGACCTGGAGAAATTGTACAACATAGACCATAGCAATTCAGAAAATGTTCCGCCACCAGCTCTATCGATCTCCCCAAAGACCAACTCCAGTTCATCTTGTTCGCGATCAAGTGAATGCTTCTATGTAAAAGAAAAGAGCAATTACAAGGCGGATGCCAGTCCCAACTCTAATCCAAGAAATCATTCCCCCTCCCCAGACATCTATGAGGATAACAAATTCAACTTGAATATCACGACTCAAGAGGTAAGTCAAGACCTAATAAAACAACAACAACAAAATACACACGCCCATGGTAAAACTTTGCCTTCTTTTTTAAGCAAACTTCGTACCTGGTAGCTTCAATAATTTTATCATATGTTGAAAAATATTATTAGGAAACACCCCGCCTAACACGGTATATATACATAGATACTTTGAAAAACCAGTCGAGCCGAAAAATAAATTTTTACACAGGAAAACGAAAGCGGCCACAAACAAGGCTTCTTAAAACGAAATAATGATAAATTAGTTCAAAATATATGCGTAAAAAATTATGAAATTCAAAACTAGTTCGAAGCCACGTACTATTTTTCTTTGAGCATTTTTTTAATATTTATTTTTTTATCCAGGTATGTATTTACATACATATGTATACATACATTATAGTACAGTATAGTTAATTGTCACCAGAATTATAAATTCGAGTCAAGTCAAGGGTTCTCATTTTCTAAAAAAAAATAGTTTTTTGATGTAAAAAAATGTTTTTTTTTTTCAATTAGACCTGTACTCAGAGGATGAACCCTACTTATGCAATGCTTTGTGATGGTATTAGAAAAATAAATTATGGGAGAAATAATAGAGGGAGTATTGCATGTGGACATTCGAATTATCTTCTCCACGCTTTAGATGACAGGAAAGACATCTACAGGGAGCACGTTTCACATACGAGCAGATGGACTAAAGAAAAAATTCTCTATAATGTATAGTGAGATTCACTGGCATATCGCGACTACAAATGGATGTGCTCTTAATGAAGGACGTGTTGTTCGCATTCAAAAACGGGTCTCGGGAACAAATTCCGATAAATAATAAATAATGTAGAGCCATCACTTTCGCCAAAATGGTAAATACAATGAGATCATTTCTCCAATAGGTGTGCTAGCAGGTCGCCAGTAGAGCGGACCCCACGAAACCATACTGGCGATCGTTAAATAAATTTCGGACTATAGATATCGCACAAGATGGAAGTTAACCCAGCTTTTCAGAAAGAAAGAATTGAATTTGGGGCGGTAATTTTCAGGGTTGCTAGCCAGGGTTCACCAGCATTGTACAATGTACTTAAACGGCTGCCTAGTGGACGAACTAGCCACCGCCGGAATTCCACCCGATCCAGGAGACTTGAGATCGAAAACGTGTAAAACAAATAGCATATAAAAAGCGTGATAGCTGTATATGTATATTATTGTAAAGTGGTGAAATGAATGAAATAAGAAAACAATTTAGCAGATTTAGTTAATTTGTCGTACGGTGCCAGTCATTCTCTTTACAGGCGTTCAGTAAAAATTCTTCTCCATGTGTAAAAATGTTTATCTGACCTTGAACTAATGAGCAAATCGTATTCTAAAAGTTTTATTTAAAAAACTACAAATAATATTTTGTCAAACCTCCTTTTCTTTTCAATTGTTAATATATATAAAAATTTTCCTGACATTTCCAGTCGAAGCTGGCGAAATATTGAGAACATTAAATTGAAAAAATATTTCATTGTCATAAATAAAAAGGGTCGAAGGAAACTAAGATACATATATCAACTATTTTTAAAATTTTCATGAACAGAAGGTCACTCGTCTCTTTTGGCGCTTTTAGCTTTTACAACAACCATGAAACAAGTACTTAATTCCTTCTTTCGATTAATTAAAATAACCGTCCATTTCATAAAGCACATGTATGTATGTATGCATACATTTATGTATGTATGTATGTATGTATGCATACATTTATATTTCCAACTGAAGAAAACATTATTAAACAGGCCTGGTGGCATTAAATTCAATTAAATCTTTATAACAGCTGTTTAAAAAGTTGTTACATGTTGCTACCAAAATACTCATCTATACATCATAGCATGCATGTATACCATGCTGTCACCCACCCTCCAACTCATATTGTCAATAACCTTTCTGCAAACTATGAATGTTAATCGGATTGTGTTTAATAAGCCCTCAGGAATTGAAAGGACTACGGAAAGAACCAACCAACGAACAAACCAATTTACGTCATTACGAGTATACTACCAAACAAATACATCCGTCTGTCCGCTCCACAGTGCTTTGTTTCACAGACAAATTTCAATGGAAAAAAATCATCCAATGGCTAAGAAAATAAGTGCGACGGTCTCGCACTTTTCTTAGATGAGTTCAAATCGGAATTGTTCTAAAAAGGATATATGTAAGATATCCATATTCTTGCTGCAATGCCACACTCTCTTGTTCATATTAAAAATATATTTCGCCCCTTTTTGTACATTTTTTTCTGTTCTAGGTAGGTTAATTTAGCTTAATCTGCTATTTGTATAAAAAAACTTAATTGGAAAGTACTCATATCCTTGCGAGGATTTTTCCTAAAACCCTATATTTCTCATGACTTGGTGATGCAAACTACTATACGATTTTTTTCCTTCTATTTACCATGTGTCCAATTTTATTAGATGTCAAAGCACTGTGAATCTGTTTATCTGTTTACAGATAGATGATGTTGGTCACAGTTAGATCAAATCAAAACCAACATTTACACAAATCGCTTTCACCGCTTTTCTTCTTTTCTAAGTTATTTTTTTATAAATGAAGAGGATGGATTCTATGGTTATTATTGCTGAGCCGGCACGATGAAAACATATCGAGCAAAACGGAAAATCTTCATCAATAGATAAATGAAAATTAAAAAAGTAAAAAAATACAGGAGGAGAAGAGCTTAAAATTAATGCTCTTACAATAAACAAATCTAAATGTTTTTTGAAGTTGTCAAAATAACAATAACAAAATTGAAATACCACTTGTTCAAATAATTATGCATACCAGTATATGTTTGTATGTAACTACATACATATGTGTATCTATTTTAAGCTCACCCTACAGCATGACATAATAGATCATTCAAATCAATTTGGTAGAGCGCGGAACGGAGACACCGCAACAGCGTGTGAGTGTGCTTTTTTTATCAAAATTTATTTATGCCCTGCAAGGTACTACACCCCCTTAGACGCTTTATTCGAAGGACTTGCGATAACCACCTTTTGGTGTAGACTTGAATTCTTTCAGCGATGCACTCTTTATTTATTCAATCGCAGCATAACTCCGTCCTTTGGAGGGCCTGTTCAGTTTTTGGAATAGGAAAAGTTCGCTGGACGATAAGTACTTGGCATGAAAGAACGCAGGGTGAGCAGGTGCATTATCATGGGGCATAGTTGTAAAATCGAAGAGCGCCCTAAAATACTTCTAACAAACCAAAAATTCCAGGTATGAGTGAAAGTAGCTGCAACTGTGAACATATTGTGCCCTCACTGCAAAACAAAAACGTAAATACTATAATAAGAACTATGAAGTGTTTTACATTTTACGCAAGCATGGGACTTGGAGTTGGGTTGCTTGAAATTTTCCGAACGAAATCCCAGTAGAAAATATGTCGGGGATGCTGGCGAAATACTCGTACCATCCTCCCATTTATGTAATTATAATCTATAATACCTGAGAATTTTTCTGTGGTAGCCAAGAATTTATAAGAAATTCATTAAGGGAAAAATTCTGATTGGGTGGGTGGAATGGTTCTAAAGTTCTTCTGGGAAGGGAAAAGGTCCTCCAGACGTCTATATCTGTCAAAATCTCTTTACCGTTCAGAGACCCAGTTTTATTACAGGAGCAGGTCCAATTATTTGCAATCAGTATTAAGTACCTTTTCCATTACAGGGTCCTACTCTTTCGAGGATGCGCAAATACGACTGCAAATTTATTAAAAAGGGAAATGTCGCTCCAAGAGAACATAATATATGATATTTGAGCGAAGGTACTTATTCACAAAAGTTCTTTTTCGTCAGAATGGTACAATTGGGAAAGTAATGAAGCACATATGAAATGTGCTTGATGTATGTAAATCTGACCTCCACCCTTGTCAATGTAGTAGCGTCTTATTAGATGCAGGGGGGTCAATAGCAATCTTCGATGAGCTCTCAAATTTATCAGGCAATTAATTGTTGTAGATCGTCTAGGGTGTTAAACAAATCTGTATTGCTTGACATTAAACGGAAGCATAACTTAATTACTCACTTCTAACAGTCTTAAATCAACATCCCCTATTGCTTTATTATATACATATGTATATGTACGAAGTGCGTACCAAAAGTCCGGTGACCTTTTGAATTTTCGGTATTGGAACACTGTCCACAAATACACACATACATATTTATGTGTGTATAACGGTTGGCTCCTACTGTGTAATGTTTCGCAATGTTTTTGCGGCATGAGAAGTACATATGTCAGGTGTGGCTAGGAATTTCCTAGATGGCATTTATGACATTTATTAGGCATTCCACAGAAAGGAATACAAATTTGGGGAATGCTAGAGTTCTTCTATTGTATGGATTCACAGAACTATAGAGACTCATCAAAATATGGAAATTTACAACGATTGAGGCTATAATGATAGCATCTGTTTTACACATTTCTTCACCAGCTCCTTATTCAGACAAAACTTTGGTATTTCTTAAAATTGTTGTCCACTTGAGATCTAATAGCGTCCAATGCATACCAAAAAATTCACAAGTAACTTTTAAAGATTGGTCAGAAGCTAAATTTATTAACAACTGCTATGGTTTGTGTGATCCACTAACTTCTCTTTATCAATTCGATGTCAAGTGGCACCTCTGTTAAAATAAGAGAAAAACACAAAGAGGAACAGAAAAAGAATACAAGAATATATGTCGACCAAGCAATGTATAACAATACTTTTTCGTGAATTTCTTTGATTATGATCAGTAGAAGTAAATTTCTATAAGAAAATAATATATGTAAGTAATATTGTGTACATAAATATGCTTCTATAATTTTTGTATATTTGCTGTAAAACAGCAACTTGCTTCTACTGAACAGCTGAGTTTAATCGTTTCATTAGAGACACAAAAATGACTGCCGTTAAGATATCGTCAGTGAAAGTAGCTAAAAATATCACTGAATAGCAAAATCGTTAATTTTGCTGTTAAAACTTTTAATCAACTCAGCAATCTTTAAATAAAATTATTGAATCGCACTACAGGTCGATTATTACCAACTTCTTTTTGCCTGAAATGGTTTATATGGATACAAACAATATGTGGTTTAAACATGACGGCGCTCGTACAGGACATTTTGCACAAGCGGTTTCACCTCCACATCATGTTATGTGAACTGGCCACAGAGATCGTGCGATTTTACCCCGTTAGACTTTTTCTTTTGGGATTTCGGCTCTTATAGCCAACATTACCCATGCCATTGGTGAAACTGGACATTTCAGATGCGCGCCACCCAGCGAAGCAGCGGCGGACATTTTCACGATGTTATATTTCAAACATAACGACATTGATAATAAGCCTTTCAAATGAATAAGAAATTTCAATGATATCATACACATACACTTTATTTTGTTTAAATTAAAATATAAGATTTAAAAATTAAATTTTTAATTAAATTTAATTAAAATATAACAAAAACTGGTTATCAGAAGTCCTACAGGGATTGTAAAATCGATTTGGAAATGACAACATGGATATTGATGAAGAAATAGTTAATTTTTGGTAACGTTAATTTATGTGCACAACTCGTATATGTATAAGTATGTAACACACTCTTTAGTATGTGTGGACAAAGAAACTCCTTTCTGATTTTCAGCTCCGTTACATACATACTATGTGTGTGTAAATAAGTACTTATGTACATACTTACATAAGTATATCTATGAACACAATACCACCTGAAAAGAAAAATGAGCAGGAGGGCAAATAAACAAGTGATGTCTCAAATGAAAATTGAGAGTGTCGCGTGTTTATTTAAATGAACAATCAATTAATCACCATTAATTGACGGATTTTGCCTTTCTACCTGTTTTCCATGGGATTGTAATTGTTATTTTGTATGAATTAATTTTATTCTTAAAACGTATTCAAAGGGGACGGTGCTCGTCGGTAGTTATTGCAAACAGTCAATTAATATTATAAATTCTAAGTGATGCTTAGTGGTTGCATAGACACACAATATTTGTATTACAGTGAAAGCGTTCAGAATCATTCCTCGAATGAATATGTACTCGTATGTGTGTACAACATACTCGTACACCGCCTAATACGGAATATATGTATGTATGTATATTAGTGTGACCGTTATTTTCTTTTTTCAAATTTTCACTTGGCAAACCCCTTAGATTGGTTCCAAATTACAATATATATATATATATATATATATATATATATATATATATATATATATATATATATATATATATATATATACTAGCTGACCCGGGCAAACGTTATATTGCCTTCAAATTTGCACTAAATCGACATAGCAATCATTGTTGAAATACTGGTATCGGGCTAATTAACCCCACTACACGCTGATTAAGGACCCAACGCCTTCAGCAAAACGAAGCATAGGCTTATCGCGCTAATCTCTATTGGGCAAAACACAAAAAACTAAATATTGCGTCATCAGTTGCACGAACTTCAAACTACACAGAAACACTCCTCACGGCCCTAGAGCATGCATATAAAATTTGGTCAAAATCGGTCCAGTAGTTTTTGAGTTTAGCGATCACGAACATACACGTAATTTTTATGTACATATAGCTGACACCGTCAGCTCAAAATATCTTCGGAACTACATAACCGATTTAAGAGTTTGATATCTCGTTTTGAAGAACATGACAACGGCTTTCCAAAAAAAAAGTGAAATAAAATAAAAAAGCACAAAAAATAAATATATGTATATGTCATTGGTGGTGCAATATGAAAATTGGATTTTGCCACGCCCTTCCGCCCACAGACCCAAAAATCAGACTTCACAGTGTCACCCGGCCGAGTATTCTGAAGGTTCCCTGAAAATTTCGTCAAAATCGGCCCAGCCGTTTTGGAGCCATTACGTTACATACATACATACACATCCTATTTTATATATATACTAGCGGACCAGGCGAACTTCGCCTCGATCCAATTTTAAGCCTTCAGACAA
Organism: Germaria angustata; assembly: GCA_963681545.1. Lineage (NCBI taxonomy): Eukaryota > Metazoa > Arthropoda > Insecta > Diptera > Tachinidae > Germaria > Germaria angustata. Next base: position 19,732,776 of record OY813003.1, on the reverse strand, counting down.
ACTTTCTATTTTTTCATTTGAAAAGCCATTAAGGAATAATTTCAAACAAAATTCATACAAAAACTCGATTTTCCAATTTTCCGACTTTTCCGGAGGGATTTTCCAAAATTTTCTTCCATAAAAACCTTCTCCTCGAAAATACGAACAACTGACAAAAAGTTTTACAGAAATCTGCCCAGCCGTTTCATTTTATGAATTATTGGATTTTGCCACGCACCTCCGCCCACAGAACGAAAATCAAAAATCAGACTTCACAGTGTCACCCGCCGGAGTATTCTGAAGGTTTCCTGAAAATTTCGTCAAAATCGGCCCAGCCGTTTTGGAGCCATTACGTTACATACATACATACATACATACACACATCCTATTATATATATATGTAGAAGATATATATATATATATATATATATATATATATAGAAGATATATATATATATATATATATATATATATATATATATATATATATATATATATATATATATATATATATATATATATATATATATATATATATATATATACATATATAACATTTTATATGGTTTGCATAATTATTGGGCGTGCCTTGAGCCCACAAAGTTTGCTAAAAATGCTATTTTTCTCACTATGGCTCACTTTAATTGTTCATAACTTCAGTAATATGTATTTATTTTAGAGAAAAACCTTATTCACAAATATTCTAGGGCTATATATACATATGAACGATGTTCATCTGTATTAGTTTTCTTTAACATTAATATTTAATCCAGAAAAAATCAAATTAAAAAATAACAGCGAAATTTTCACATATCTTCCCATTCTTTGCCTTTTGTTTTAAATGGTGTAATTATAAAAAGTTTTGTAATAAAATCTCCTTCGTGCTCATAGGAAATTGTTTTTGATAGTTTTTGACTACTTGCAATATATCGTCACCTAAAATGCAAAAGGCCGTATTTAACAAAAAATTCAAAATTGACTTTTTGATTGATTATGACGTACTTAACCGAAACACATCTACACAGCAAATTTTACATGCATACGTCCAAAAATAACGGCTTTATGGGCGAAAATCAAAAGGCCGCAACTGCATCTTCAACAATTTCATAGACCAAAAAGCCGTAACTACACTTTTTTTATTCTCTTTGATTCTTTTTCACATTGTGTTATTTCGTTACTGCCGTTATTGCCTGAATAAAACAAAATTAATAAAATGAGTACTAATAGTGAAAATGATTGTAATGAAAAACTTAAAAAAGGTAATAAAAGATCTGGAAATAGAATAAACCGATTGAAAGGAAAACAATGCATGGGTCTAACAAAAGGCATTATTAGTGAAAAAGCTTCAAGAGAACTTAAAGCTGGATGTACTTCAAAATTCTGTGAGAAAAGTGCTGTACGGGATCATTCTAGATTTTCTGAAGAAAATCGTAAGGAAATATTTAATGTCATGGGATCAAAAAAAAAATAAAAAAATTATGTCACTAATTTCATTGAACGCGCAAATAGAAAGCGAATTGGTGTTGAAAACTCTAGAAGATAAATTACGAAACGTTACTATTTAAAACATCATTTAAGTGTGTTTTCATATGTTTTTATCTACGCTTGGAATAAATGAGAAAATGGTGAGAAATTGGGTAAATTTCAATGACTGCCATGGCACCAATATTTCGCCAGAAGAACAAAACGAAATAACATCAAAACGTAAAGCAGTTACTAATGAAGGAGTCTTATTTGAAAAACGTTTAAATTTTCTGGAAAACTGGTTGCATGATGTTCCTAAGCTTGAATCACACTACCGAAGACAATAAACGAAGAAACTGTACTTTCAGTCCGATTTTAAAAGCTACAGACATGTTTATGAAGTTTATTCTAAAGACTGCGAGACTAATAAAGAGTATGAAGTAGCTCATGTATCTTTTGCAGCATTTATGGCAGTATTAAAAAAACAAAACTGTTGTATATTTAAGCCAAAAAATGATATGTGCGACACCCGCAAATCATACGAATCGAAGAACTTGACCCAAGATCAGTACGACATTCATAGAACGAATATACAAGACATGAGAGAGGAAATGTTTAATGACATAGAAAAGGCCAAATCAGGATTACACTTGTTGTTATGCATTGACATGCAGGCAGTGAAATTGATTCCACAGACAAATGCAAATGCCTCGTACTATAAAATGAAATTACAAGTGCACAATTTCACAATTTATAACGTTATTTCACATGAATCTGACAATTTTCTCTGTGACGAAACAGATGGTACCCTTGTTGCTTCTACCTTTGCTGCATGTATAACAAAATACGTAAAAAATGCCATTAAAAAGTCTCCAAATATTCATCACATAATTATATATTCCGATGGTTGTTTCTACCAGAACCGAAATATAATTCTCTCTAACGTTGTATTATCTTTATGTGTTCAAGAAAACATAATGGTAGAATGTAAATATTTAATAGTGGGATATACAAAAATGGAGTATGATTCGACCCACTCCCTCATTCAAAGAAAAATCAACAAGAGGCAAATAAATTTACCATCTGAGCTGTCTGAGTTGATTAGAGAGTCACGAAAGAACCTCTTTCCTGTAAAAGTGCATCATCTTGATTACAAGTATTTCCTTGACTATGAAAGTATTCCTATGCGCTGCGTATCCATTCGACCAGGTAAAATTTAACGCACATGTATAAATTATGTATAAAAAACTCAGTTTCTGCATTACAGGCAAAAAATTCGGAGAGCCAACTGTTAATATGATTCGTCCCTTGGCATATGATCCAACTGGAATAATTTTTTATAAAATAAATATCAGAGACGATTATAAAGTTTTGCCACAACGTACACAACAAAAATTTAAAGACATCGAACTTTCACAGTTATATATCCAAAGAATTTCAATATCTAAAAAGAAATGGGAACACCTTCTGGAACTTAGTATGCATGAAAACCCTCACGAGGCATCCCGTTATCTTCAGCAACATATTAACCTGTTGGAATTGTGGTTGAACTTATGGAGAATAAAAGTAAATGAACAAAAGTGTGTTCATGTTACATTTACCCTACGAAGAGATACTTGTTCCCCCATTCAAATCAACAATCAAGTTGTTCCTCAACATTCACATGTGAAATATCTTGGTATTCACCTCGACCGACGGCTTACATGGAAACACCACATTGACTCTAAGCTGACACAAATGAAGCTTAAATTAACCCATATACATTGGCTGATTGGTAGAAATTCTACCCTCAGTCTAGATTGTAAACTTTTAATATACAAGTCGCTTTTGAAGCCGATATGGTGTTACGGAATTCAGCTATGGGGCACTGCTTCAGCTTCCAATGTAGAGAGAATCCAACGAATGCAAAACAAAATATTAAGGTTAATAACTACGGCTCCATGGTACTTGAAAAATTCTATTTTACATCGTGATTTAAATATGCCACTTGTGACCGCTGAAATTGCAAAATATGCTGGAAAATATTTAACAAAACTCGAGTTCCATCCTAATCCCCTTGCTCGTAACATCTTGAACTTTCCTGGACACATCCGCTTAAAAAAGAGGGACACTACGGCATTAATACGCAACTCTCCAGATGAAATTCTTTGAAAATATTTTTTGTGCGTAACATGAATTTTATGTATTATTAATTATTATCACTAAGTTTATGTCCGACACTGGTTGGGCCTAATAATTATTTATATATTTAAGATTTGAACACTTATTGTTAGTTCAATTATTTGAAGATACAATAAACATATATTAGCGTGAAAAAAAAAAACCTTCTGGAACTGAAATTTTTACTTCCGGCTGACTGCCACAGCTTTTATGATAATATTCCCTTTACATCTTAAACCTATTCTCATTTGCAATGTAATGCAGTTTTTGTTCTTTTGAAATGAAATATTTTGTTTTTCTTAACCAGTTTAATTGAATTTTATTTTCTCGAATTAAATTTATTAATTAATGCCCCTATTGCGGTTCTCTACTCAACTCAGTTTGGTCGTGTAAGAGTAAACCCAACTTATGCACAACCAAACTCATTTTAGTTATTGCGATACAGAACTGTTTTTAGTTGAGTTTGTCATAAAGTTGCCAACCTAAAATATCGAACTGCCAACTTTAAATATCACGTTTGACAAGTGAAATTTGAAGAAAATTAAACTAAAAGTGTTTTTTTAACTGTTGTGGGAATAAAAAGTATAAAATATTTTATTTATTGTGAAACAATTTGTTGAGTCTTAAAAGGTTAAAAAAAAAGAATTCTGTACATATACTTAAAAACTTGTAATTCAAAAAAATATAAATATAATAAAATAATATAAAATAATATAAAAAAAATAATACCACTTCTTGTGAATTTTAATATATAAAAAAAATTAAACTAAATTTATCTAGAACAGCAAACAATAAAATATTATTAATTTTTAAATTTATTCTTAAGTTTTTCTATTTTTAATTTATCGCACTCCGCCTTAAGATTGTGGAGATCAGTAGCCTCATTTGCTTGTCGTTCCAACAATGCATTTTTTTTTAATTTCAAGCATCTTTTTGTTGATCTCGTAGTTTCTATAACTGTTTTTTTCTAATTTTTTAATTTCATTCTGAGTTACTGTCTGTTTCCTTAATAACTCAATACGCTCGCTTTCTTGTACCTGATTACTTCTTCTGTTTGGGGTAGCTGTTGGTAGATCTGCTGGCTGTATTGTTTGTTCAACTGACTCAGTAGAATTGTCAGTTGATGCTGCAGCGTTCTCAACGCCAAAAACTTGGCCAGATGGTGCCACTTGCTCTTGCAAAGACAAGAGTTGTAAAACAGTATCCTCAAGGCTATTTAATGGGATTTCTTGTGATGGGCCTCAACCTGTCGCTTGAGTGTTTCTTTTATTGTTTGCAAGTTTTTTCTTAATGCTTGCTTTATAGTGGATCCAAACTGTGCAAGATTATAATTATATTAAAAATATTATAATTGTTCAATATTATTTTGTTGACACACTTACACGTTGCCATTCTTAAAAGGTTCTTGTCGGTGGTCCCAATATATTTAATTATACAGAAAACTCTTCCCATAACTCCTTGCGCGTATTTTTCGTTGCACCAAACTTCGGTTTTCCGCGAGCAATTTCCGGATTCCTATCCATAATCTGAACAAGTCGCTCAAATTTCGCTTTCGTTCTTATTTTCAAACTAATGTTTAAAAATTGCGAAAATTTTATTACAAAAATTGATACTTACGATTTCTCCATTTTGATTTAAATTTTCACCGCTTTTAAAAAAATCTCACTCTAACTGATAATGACACAACTACAATTAAGCAGTTGTGTGTATTCAACGTTTTTTACGACCAAACTTTTCCAAAGTTGAGAACGGCAATACCATGAAAAAACAGATACACAACTGAATAGCCAACTGCCAGTTGAGAACGGCAATGCGAAATCACCAAAGACGACCAAACTGCCACAAAAGTGGTGAACCGCAATAAGGGCATACATTATTTTTTTCTCGAATCTTTTTAATACTTATAAGGAATTTTGTATTTTGTTTTAAAATACTTACAATAAATAGATGCAAAAAGACATAATTTGGCTAAAAACTTTTTTAGTTACGTCCTAAAAGCACTATTTTCTTATCTTAACCATTTGTTTTATTTTATGCACACTTTTATTCTTGTAGTTACGGCTTTTTGGTTTCAGAAAAATAGAGTGTAAAAACTATTTTTTCCCATTAATTTGTTTATCAGAAATAAACTCGTCTTTGTTTTCTAAGTTTGAATCTAAAATTTGGATATTTAATTTTAAGTAGTCTTTAATTTATAACGTTTTTTGCTTCCCCTGTAAAATTGTGTTTTTGTTAGTTACGGCCTTTTGCATTTTAGGTGACGATATATTGTTTTTGTTCCTCCTCTTTTGTGAGGATTGGGTTGTAGTCTTGCATCAATTTCACCGCTCGTTCAGCTGTATCGTTTGCCACGTTAATGTCATTAACAATTTGAAGAGCAGTTTTAAAATTATTATCCAAAGGCCATGAAGTTGGATCATTTTTCAAAAATACTGTATTGATTTTAAAGCGAAGAAAAAAACTGTTTGTCTCAGAAGAAATGAACTGAGCCATTCCGCCTTCGATAACCTGCATAACATTTAAATTTTGAATTGAGCCTCACGACTCAATGCCTTCACCATCTCTTTTTTGTGACTCAACAGAAACACTGTATCAAAAAACCCTAAAGCCACATATTTAGGACTCAAGTACCATAAGTGGTTTTTAAATTTGTGCAATGCAACTTGAGATATATCAGCATCAATTTTTTAAAGGGATCCAGTTTTTTCAAAACCTTTAATCTTAGTATGATGCTTGAGCAGCAGAAAATGCAGAGAACCACATCTCAACATATATTGAAACAATAAAAATACATACATATATTACGTAAAGCTCTCCTATCTTTTACTGCCAAATCAAATTCACGTCGAAATAAAAATATTTTTAAGCAGTATATAGCTTTTGCCAACCATCTCGCGTGGTGGTGAGCCGCAGGGGCGCGAAAAGCTGCATTGCGAATAGGTGGAAATATTAGTGTTAGCTCAAGAAACTCCCTGTAATCATCTCTTGCCTTTTTAGTTTTGATCGCATCGTTCACAAATTCAATTATTTTATCTTTATCTGCTGTAAAATATTTTTTGACATCATTATCTTCCATTTCAGACTGAAAATTAATTTGGTTTATATTTCCCCATGTGTTTTAAATTGCTCAAATATTTTTATATTTGGGCTTTCGGTTTTGCTTATCTTAACTTCAAAGGCACTTTTTAATACGACTTCCAAAATTTGGTGACGGCAAGGTAGCCAAAAAGCTGCTTTTGAAGACTGTGTTCAATAGTCGTACAGGTTCCATTAAAACGGCCTGTATTTACGGCAGCTGTATCGAACACCAAGGCTTTTATATGATCTGGAAGTACCCATTCAAATATAGCTTTACAAACAGCAGACGCCCGCTTTCTGCCAGTTTCACTTTTAAGTGCGGACACTTCAAGTAGTTGCTCCGTACGCCCGCATGAAACTATGACTGGAAGTCTGTCAACTTTTTCATTCCCAGTAAGAGTTGGTAACAGCTTTCTGTCCCAGTGCAAACAAATTGCACCAAGTTCGCTCTTGTTGAAACGTTCTTTTATATTTTATTGTTCTGCTCGTATTTTTTCCCTTGCATTATGTATAGACGCGCCACGGTTTTTGAGAAAAGGCGCCACAGTGAGACGTTTTATTTATAATATAGTTTTGTACTTCAAGACCGACTGCTTCCACCACAGAGTCACTATATTTTTAAATCCTCTAATTTTTTTTTGGCTGGCGTTGGCGTTACAGCTTCTGCTCCCAAGACCTGCTAAAAAGGAATTAAATGTTCTGGTCATATTTTTGTAAGGTAACCCTGTGTAAACTGTTGCAAATAATTCGCAAGAAATCCACAACAATTGAGTATTTACTCGAATTAACAAGCCGACGAATGAAGGTTGTTTTGTTTATTATTACTCATAATTATTATTGTTCTATTTTGGTTTTGACTTTTTTTAATAATTATGATTGACAAATAAAAAAATATAACGCAAATGAACAAAAACAATAAATACTAAGAAAATAAGTTCGTATGCAAAGAATGAGATGATATGTGAAAATTTCGCTGTTATTTTTTAATTTGGTTTTTTCTGGATTAAAAATTAATGTTAAAGAAAACTAATACAGAGCAATATTGTTCATCATATATAGCCCTAGAATATTTGTGCATAAGGATTTTTCTCTACAATAAATATTACTAAAGTTATGAACAATTAAAGCGAGCCATAGTGAGAAAAATAGCATTTTTAGCAAACTTTGTGGGCTCAAGGCACGCCGAATAATTATGCAAACCATATAAAATTTTTTATATACATACATATTTTTTGTAATTCGGAATCAATCTAAGGGGTTTGCCAAGTGAAAATACGAAAAAAAGTTGTACTTGCGGTCACACTACTGTATATACATAAGTATGTATACATACATATGTATGTATGTACATACATATGTACATACATACTTTGCAAACCGAAGAATTCATTTCTGTATACATACATAGAAAAACACAAGTTTTCTTAAAACGAGATAATGTAATTTATCATTCAAAATATGTGTGTACAAAATTATGAAATTCAAAACTAATTTATAGACAAATACAATTTTTCTTTGAGCACTAAAAGGTGAGTTCCCATTTTGTTCAATATTTTCCTTTTATCGAGGTACTTTTTTATTTATAAATTTTTGAGAGCATAAATAAATTCAAAGCGGAAATAAATTCAAGTGTCAAAGTCAAAGTTACACATTTTCTAATATGTATTGATTTTTTCAATTTTTTTAAGAACCGTGTATGATCGAAAACGTGTTAAATGAATAACATGTAAAACGGTGGATAGGTGTATATCATCTGCATGTTTTGGAACTACAACCTCCATTACAGCGCTTTATTATTCATGCTTCTTTTTCTTCCTTAACCTACATATAAAGAAATGGTTAAGTGTAAAATAATTTTTGATAAACACGCATTAATTTCCCCCCGGGGGGCACGGATTATACATCTTGTCTTGGTGGCGTGGTATTGTGCTTCCTGGGGTATAGGGTTATCAGGTTTCCGGACCTAGGCCTTTTTGCTGATAACCCCTAAAAACTTGTATGTTGCTACCCAATCCCTGAATTAACAGGGCAACGCAAGTATATTAAAGCGCATGCAAGTATATTAAAGGTAAAAGTGGGTTCGCTCGCTCGTCCGGATGGGTAACATGGTCTTTCCAGACCTTGACCTTTGGCCAGTTACCCGTAGAACTTAATATGTTACTACCCAATCCCTGAAACCAGGACAACGGGCGTGTGTATAAGTAATTAAGGAAGTAGCTTTGCCTATGTTTGTCTGGGTAGAGGTGCTACCGATACCTCAGGTTTGCACGGGACTTAAAATCGGAGGTGTTTTTAACACAAGGCCGACCAGAGTTCCAATCTGGTACCACGGGAACCAGTAGCCCCTAGGACGTGTCCTAGACTGGTTATTGGTGAAGCCCCTTCGGGGATCACGTGGTGGCTGTGGTTAAAACCCAAAGATACGAGGGAAGATTTATGGGTCGGATGAGTGTGTCTGCAATATGGTGCTAGTGACCAGTTGTAGATGCTCTCTTCAGGCCATATATCTCTATGTGCTGTTGCTATTCGACAGAGCTGCCCTGGTGGTTGCGGTTGGTGAGTGCCCATTAAGATATGGGATATCTTATTGCTGGGCCATTGGGGTGGTAGGAGGTTAGATAGCTCCAGCACTTTAGCAAGGTGTCTGTACATGGTTCTGCAGCCTGTACAGAATTTGCTACCATGTCGTCCCTATTAGGGGCACATGTGGAACCAACACCCTGTGTGTGCCTCTGGAAGGGACGACGGGGACGGTGGTGAACGGCTTTAATCACCCAGTGCGAAGAGCACCGTCAGGTTAAGTTTATGACAGGTACTGACGTAAAATCTTTGACATATGTATTTGTTCTTAATTTGCAGGTGCTCTTAGTCCGCATTGTGTTTTATTTCGGAATAAAGTTTCTCCACTTTCTCAACACAGTGTTGTTTGTCTTGAACTGTCACTCTCCAGCTTTTTCCCAAAATATTAAATCTGGCTTAATAAATAATTGTTCACTTTTACCTAATCAATTTTAACAACACGTAAATCAAATTAAAAATATTGTTTACAAAAATCTAAAGAGTACGCTTTTATTACGCACTACAGTGGTCAAATTGATTTGTATTAGTTACTTTATAAGTACTACAATTGCAAAACTTTGCTGACGGTTTCTGGTTTCATGATATTACCCTTAAGGGTATCGAACGTTTTTGGATGATTCGCATAACGTCGGTCTTTAGCGGCACCCACAAGCAATAGTTTGAAGGTGCCAAATCTCAGCTCTAAAGTGACCAATTGAAATTACTTGGTGCTCAAAAGATCGATTGTTTGATGAACTGTGTGACAGGGTGCTCCATCAAATGCTGTGGTAGTAATCTTAGGGCACGTAATGCCGATGCACTTGCTGGCTCACAAAAATTCATGAATTGGCTGTGCGCCAGCTATGGAAATGTCGGACTGGACATTTATAGTCCTTTCAAGAATTCAAAAGCTGAATTTGAAAAAAATTAAACAAAAATTTCTGTCACTTCAGTTAAAGCTTGCAAATTTTGGTAAATTTTTTCTAATTTATAATAACATGGATAAATTTATGAGCTCACTGCAAAATTTGTCACCGAAAAATAAAAATGTCGGAACTGTGGTCACGCAGTGCTCTTTACCCATAGCTTACGGAGTGAATCAGATAGTATAAACTCAAATTCAATTCCTAATTCATCACCGAATGTATTAATCTCTGTAAATGAAAGTGTTGTTTCTACGATGGAACGCGTGGACAAAGGTCTGCTACTGAACTAGTACCGCCTGTTATTTGAATTTATAAATAATTGTTATACTGCCAATTTGTTACCTGCCAATAATTTATTAGCGGAACATAGTAGTAATGCCTAAACCTTAGTATCTCCTAGCACCGCTGTGAATAATACCCAAAGTAGTTCTCAGTAGTCCAAACAATATCATCAGATACTACTATCGGCCCAAATATTTCAGTGCACAAATTCTCGTATTCTGAGCCAAGAATACTATCATCTTTCGAAATTACTGTAGCGGATGAGTTGTTTAAACAAGCTATAGCTCCTGGATCCTGGCCCACTTGTACATACATATGTACAGGAATTTATATTTAAATAAAGACAGCGAAATAATTGTACTGTTCGATTGTCTACAATTCCTTATATGCCTGATGTGATCTGAATTTTAAAAAAAATGCAAGTATATGTGCTTCTTCCGAAGGAGCAGCTATGAACTGGAAAATGTTTAAGCTTTCATAGATGCTGGAGTTTTACTTGGTTCCAAACTTGAATTCATACAATATAATACTTTGGTTGTAAGTAAAGCAAGATGTCTGCTCGGTTGCATCAAACGTTGGGCTAAGGAATATGACGATCCTTATATTACAAAACAGCCGTACACAGCTCTTGTTCATCATGTTCTGGAATATGATCAATAACATGGGATCAAACATACATATAAGACTTATATTGACGCCATTGAATCCATATAAAAACTATTTTTAATATTTTGCCTTCCCAGATTGCAATGGAATTCATTGTGTTTTTCTTCATATAAAGCTAGGCTTGCGCTTATTCAACCACCATCTTTAATTAGTCGAAGAACTATGCTAAATGTCATGTTTAATGTAAACATAATTAATGGTAATAATTGCTCGAATTTTTTAATTGTAAATACATCTTTTTGCGTTCCGCCGCATCCTTTACTCTACTATACTCCTCTATGCAACTCTAATCCCTTTATTAGAAGCCGCAGAGATTTTAACAAATTTTATTATTATGTTGTCTTCTCTTTAAATGGCAATTTAATAAAATGTACATTATTTACTTTAAACAATTAACATTTTCGTATACTTCCCCATTTCGTATACACATACATACATACTGTTTGTCTCAGAAGAAATGAACTGAGCCATTCCGCCTTCGATAACCTGCATAACATTTAAATTTTGAATTGAGCCTCACGACTCAATGCCTTCACCATCTCTTTTTTGTGACTCAACAGAAACACTGTATCAAAAAACCCTAAAGCCACATATTTAGGACTCAAGTACCATAAGTGGTTTTTAAATTTGTGCAATGCAACTTGAGATATATCAGCATCAATTTTTTAAAGGGATCCAGTTTTTTCAAAACCTTTAATCTTAGTATGATGCTTGAGCAGCAGAAAATGCAGAGAACCACATCTCAACATATATTGAAACAATAAAAATACATACATATATTACGTAAAGCTCTCCTATCTTTTACTGCCAAATCAAATTCACGTCGAAATAAAAATATTTTTAAGCAGTATATAGCTTTTGCCAACCATCTCGCGTGGTGGTGAGCCGCAGGGGCGCGAAAAGCTGCATTGCGAATAGGTGGAAATATTAGTGTTAGCTCAAGAAACTCCCTGTAATCATCTCTTGCCTTTTTAGTTTTGATCGCATCGTTCACAAATTCAATTATTTTATCTTTATCTGCTGTAAAATATTTTTTGACATCATTATCTTCCATTTCAGACTGAAAATTAATTTGGTTTATATTTCCCCATGTGTTTTAAATTGCTCAAATATTTTTATATTTGGGCTTTCGGTTTTGCTTATCTTAACTTCAAAGGCACTTTTTAATACGACTTCCAAAATTTGGTGACGGCAAGGTAGCCAAAAAGCTGCTTTTGAAGACTGTGTTCAATAGTCGTACAGGTTCCATTAAAACGGCCTGTATTTACGGCAGCTGTATCGAACACCAAGGCTTTTATATGATCTGGAAGTACCCATTCAAATATAGCTTTACAAACAGCAGACGCCCGCTTTCTGCCAGTTTCACTTTTAAGTGCGGACACTTCAAGTAGTTGCTCCGTACGCCCGCATGAAACTATGACTGGAAGTCTGTCAACTTTTTCATTCCCAGTAAGAGTTGGTAACAGCTTTCTGTCCCAGTGCAAACAAATTGCACCAAGTTCGCTCTTGTTGAAACGTTCTTTTATATTTTATTGTTCTGCTCGTATTTTTTCCCTTGCATTATGTATAGACGCGCCACGGTTTTTGAGAAAAGGCGCCACAGTGAGACGTTTTATTTATAATATAGTTTTGTACTTCAAGACCGACTGCTTCCACCACAGAGTCACTATATTTTTAAATCCTCTAATTTTTTTTTGGCTGGCGTTGGCGTTACAGCTTCTGCTCCCAAGACCTGCTAAAAAGGAATTAAATGTTCTGGTCATATTTTTGTAAGGTAACCCTGTGTAAACTGTTGCAAATAATTCGCAAGAAATCCACAACAATTGAGTATTTACTCGAATTAACAAGCCGACGAATGAAGGTTGTTTTGTTTATTATTACTCATAATTATTATTGTTCTATTTTGGTTTTGACTTTTTTTAATAATTATGATTGACAAATAAAAAAATATAACGCAAATGAACAAAAACAATAAATACTAAGAAAATAAGTTCGTATGCAAAGAATGAGATGATATGTGAAAATTTCGCTGTTATTTTTTAATTTGGTTTTTTCTGGATTAAAAATTAATGTTAAAGAAAACTAATACAGAGCAATATTGTTCATCATATATAGCCCTAGAATATTTGTGCATAAGGATTTTTCTCTACAATAAATATTACTAAAGTTATGAACAATTAAAGCGAGCCATAGTGAGAAAAATAGCATTTTTAGCAAACTTTGTGGGCTCAAGGCACGCCGAATAATTATGCAAACCATATAAAATTTTTTATATACATACATATTTTTTGTAATTCGGAATCAATCTAAGGGGTTTGCCAAGTGAAAATACGAAAAAAAGTTGTACTTGCGGTCACACTACTGTATATACATAAGTATGTATACATACATATGTATGTATGTACATACATATGTACATACATACTTTGCAAACCGAAGAATTCATTTCTGTATACATACATAGAAAAACACAAGTTTTCTTAAAACGAGATAATGTAATTTATCATTCAAAATATGTGTGTACAAAATTATGAAATTCAAAACTAATTTATAGACAAATACAATTTTTCTTTGAGCACTAAAAGGTGAGTTCCCATTTTGTTCAATATTTTCCTTTTATCGAGGTACTTTTTTATTTATAAATTTTTGAGAGCATAAATAAATTCAAAGCGGAAATAAATTCAAGTGTCAAAGTCAAAGTTACACATTTTCTAATATGTATTGATTTTTTCAATTTTTTTAAGAACCGTGTATGATCGAAAACGTGTTAAATGAATAACATGTAAAACGGTGGATAGGTGTATATCATCTGCATGTTTTGGAACTACAACCTCCATTACAGCGCTTTATTATTCATGCTTCTTTTTCTTCCTTAACCTACATATAAAGAAATGGTTAAGTGTAAAATAATTTTTGATAAACACGCATTAATTTCCCCCCGGGGGGCACGGATTATACATCTTGTCTTGGTGGCGTGGTATTGTGCTTCCTGGGGTATAGGGTTATCAGGTTTCCGGACCTAGGCCTTTTTGCTGATAACCCCTAAAAACTTGTATGTTGCTACCCAATCCCTGAATTAACAGGGCAACGCAAGTATATTAAAGCGCATGCAAGTATATTAAAGGTAAAAGTGGGTTCGCTCGCTCGTCCGGATGGGTAACATGGTCTTTCCAGACCTTGACCTTTGGCCAGTTACCCGTAGAACTTAATATGTTACTACCCAATCCCTGAAACCAGGACAACGGGCGTGTGTATAAGTAATTAAGGAAGTAGCTTTGCCTATGTTTGTCTGGGTAGAGGTGCTACCGATACCTCAGGTTTGCACGGGACTTAAAATCGGAGGTGTTTTTAACACAAGGCCGACCAGAGTTCCAATCTGGTACCACGGGAACCAGTAGCCCCTAGGACGTGTCCTAGACTGGTTATTGGTGAAGCCCCTTCGGGGATCACGTGGTGGCTGTGGTTAAAACCCAAAGATACGAGGGAAGATTTATGGGTCGGATGAGTGTGTCTGCAATATGGTGCTAGTGACCAGTTGTAGATGCTCTCTTCAGGCCATATATCTCTATGTGCTGTTGCTATTCGACAGAGCTGCCCTGGTGGTTGCGGTTGGTGAGTGCCCATTAAGATATGGGATATCTTATTGCTGGGCCATTGGGGTGGTAGGAGGTTAGATAGCTCCAGCACTTTAGCAAGGTGTCTGTACATGGTTCTGCAGCCTGTACAGAATTTGCTACCATGTCGTCCCTATTAGGGGCACATGTGGAACCAACACCCTGTGTGTGCCTCTGGAAGGGACGACGGGGACGGTGGTGAACGGCTTTAATCACCCAGTGCGAAGAGCACCGTCAGGTTAAGTTTATGACAGGTACTGACGTAAAATCTTTGACATATGTATTTGTTCTTAATTTGCAGGTGCTCTTAGTCCGCATTGTGTTTTATTTCGGAATAAAGTTTCTCCACTTTCTCAACACAGTGTTGTTTGTCTTGAACTGTCACTCTCCAGCTTTTTCCCAAAATATTAAATCTGGCTTAATAAATAATTGTTCACTTTTACCTAATCAATTTTAACAACACGTAAATCAAATTAAAAATATTGTTTACAAAAATCTAAAGAGTACGCTTTTATTACGCACTACAGTGGTCAAATTGATTTGTATTAGTTACTTTATAAGTACTACAATTGCAAAACTTTGCTGACGGTTTCTGGTTTCATGATATTACCCTTAAGGGTATCGAACGTTTTTGGATGATTCGCATAACGTCGGTCTTTAGCGGCACCCACAAGCAATAGTTTGAAGGTGCCAAATCTCAGCTCTAAAGTGACCAATTGAAATTACTTGGTGCTCAAAAGATCGATTGTTTGATGAACTGTGTGACAGGGTGCTCCATCAAATGCTGTGGTAGTAATCTTAGGGCACGTAATGCCGATGCACTTGCTGGCTCACAAAAATTCATGAATTGGCTGTGCGCCAGCTATGGAAATGTCGGACTGGACATTTATAGTCCTTTCAAGAATTCAAAAGCTGAATCTGAAAAAAATTAAACAAAAATTTCTGTCACTTCAGTTAAAGCTTGCAAATTTTGGTAAATTTTTTCTAATTTATAATAACATGGATAAATTTATGAGCTCACTGCAAAATTTGTCACCGAAAAATAAAAATGTCGGAACTGTGGTCACGCAGTGCTCTTTACCCATAGCTTACGGAGTGAATCAGATAGTATAAACTCAAATTCAATTCCTAATTCATCACCGAATGTATTAATCTCTGTAAATGAAAGTGTTGTTTCTACGATGGAACGCGTGGACAAAGGTCTGCTACTGAACTAGTACCGCCTGTTATTTGAATTTATAAATAATTGTTATACTGCCAATTTGTTACCTGCCAATAATTTATTAGCGGAACATAGTAGTAATGCCTAAACCTTAGTATCTCCTAGCACCGCTGTGAATAATACCCAAAGTAGTTCTCAGTAGTCCAAACAATATCATCAGATACTACTATCGGCCCAAATATTTCAGTGCACAAATTCTCGTATTCTGAGCCAAGAATACTATCATCTTTCGAAATTACTGTAGCGGATGAGTTGTTTAAACAAGCTATAGCTCCTGGATCCTGGCCCACTTGTACATACATATGTACAGGAATTTATATTTAAATAAAGACAGCGAAATAATTGTACTGTTCGATTGTCTACAATTCCTTATATGCCTGATGTGATCTGAATTTTAAAAAAAATGCAAGTATATGTGCTTCTTCCGAAGGAGCAGCTATGAACTGGAAAATGTTTAAGCTTTCATAGATGCTGGAGTTTTACTTGGTTCCAAACTTGAATTCATACAATATAATACTTTGGTTGTAAGTAAAGCAAGATGTCTGCTCGGTTGCATCAAACGTTGGGCTAAGGAATATGACGATCCTTATATTACAAAACAGCCGTACACAGCTCTTGTTCATCATGTTCTGGAATATGATCAATAACATGGGATCAAACATACATATAAGACTTATATTGACGCCATTGAATCCATATAAAAACTATTTTTAATATTTTGCCTTCCCAGATTGCAATGGAATTCATTGTGTTTTTCTTCATATAAAGCTAGGCTTGCGCTTATTCAACCACCATCTTTAATTAGTCGAAGAACTATGCTAAATGTCATGTTTAATGTAAACATAATTAATGGTAATAATTGCTCGAATTTTTTAATTGTAAATACATCTTTTTGCGTTCCGCCGCATCCTTTACTCTACTATACTCCTCTATGCAACTCTAATCCCTTTATTAGAAGCCGCAGAGATTTTAACAAATTTTATTATTATGTTGTCTTCTCTTTAAATGGCAATTTAATAAAATGTACATTATTTACTTTAAACAATTAACATTTTCGTATACTTCCCCATTTCGTATACACATACATACATACTTACATACATACAAGTACATGTATAAATGGTCTGTAAGA
>OY813003.1:19703194-19710694 GCA_963681545.1 Germaria angustata | reverse complement strand
AACGAGAGTTTGAAAGAACACTGGCTGACTGTGCGGAAATGCCATGTTGGACTGATCTTGATTTGTTTCTAACAAATACTTATAAAGAACTCACATCTGTTAATGATGTTCTAGATCAGAGTACATTTCACAATATCAACCCCAATCCAAAACCCAAGCATTCCCAGGAGAATAAGAATTTTTTTTGATAGAAGAGGTAAAACATTTCACAATGTGACTCATTCCGCAAAAGATTGCCACTCAAAATCCAAACCTCAAATTGAACAGAAGTTCTCAAACTTTTCCCTTACTTACCCTAATGCCGCAGCACGCACAAGTACTCAAAATACACAGAATAAACCCGATGGATCAATTTGCAAACTATGCAAAAATAGTCACACACTCAGAGAATGCTCGACATTTACCTCTTTGGGGGTAAATGAGAGGATTGAGTTCGTTAGAAAGAATGGAATATGTTATAACTGCCTAGCCATCTCGCACATTATCAAAGATTGCCGCAGTACGTATATTTGCAGGCATTGCGGTGGTAGGCATAATACCCTATTGCACAAACCCAATTCAAACTTAAACACACAAGTTGATGAAAATCAACCGTCCACTTCACGTAATGCAGCGCAATCTTTCTCAACATATACCCAATCAGGCAAATTCACATTAGATGACAGAACAAAATTGTTAGGAACTGCAGTTCTAAACGTTGAAGTTCAAGGAGAAAAATTTCCAGCTAGAGCACTCATTGATCCAGCTTCAGATTTCTCATTTATTTCAGATAAGCTTAGACGCAAATTGCAATTACCCACTACCCCAATTATTGCTGAAATTTCGGGACTTAATGAAGTTATATCAGCACGATCAAATAAACTCTGTGATGTTTTATTACGATCAAACACCCAAAGCAATTTCAAATTGAATATCCAAGCGATTGTTATAAAAACCGTTACAAAGAATCTACCCACCCAAAATTTAAACCCCATATCGATAAGAGACTTGGATAATATTCAATTAGCTGATCCACAATTTTACGAAAGCAGGCCAATAGATTTTCTAATTGGCAGTGACTTTTACCCACAAATATTAAAATTCGGTGTTAAGAAAGATTTTCTTAACACATTGATAGCACAGGAAACTGAATTTGGTTGGATTTTGACCGGACCAATTCAAAACGCACATATAACCCAACCCATAGTTTCGTACTTCAGTTCGGTAAGGCTTGATAAATTTTTGACCAAGTTTTAGGAAATTGAAGATATACCCAAAAAACATAACACTTCTGAAGAAGAAATATTTTGCGAGGATAATTATGCAGCAACTAAATGTAAGTTGCCCTGCGGTCGATATCAAGTTAATCTTCCATTTCGACACCCTCCAATCGAATTAGGAAATTCGCGTCATATAGCGATGGCACAGTTTTTGCGAAATGAAAATAGTTTAATGAAGAAACCGGAACTGAAAATGGAATATGATAAAGTTTTACAAGAGTATATTGACCTAGGTCATATGAAACCCATAGCTTATAACCCGAACACGCCTGCAAATACTCAATATTACTTACCCCATCATGCTGTTGTTAAACAAGATCGTGTTACTACAAAAGTTAGAGTTGCTTTTAATGCTTCTAGCAAAACCTCTAACGGCAATAGCTTAAATGATGCTTTACACACAGGTCCTACTCTACAACAAGATTTAGTTGTACTCATCTTAAAATGGCGCTTTTATAAGATTGTTTTTAATGCCGACATTACCAAAATGTACAGGCAAATTATGTTAAACCCTACCCAAACACCCTTTCAACGCATACTATTTCGTAATAGTGTAAATGAACCCATTCAAGATTATGAACTGCAAACAGTGACATTTGGAGTCAACTGTGCCCCATATTTGGCTATTAGAACCCTACATGAATTAGCTAAAGATACTCAAATTTCCCACCCAATTGCTTCAAAAATATTATAGAATAACATGTATGTAGACGATGTTTTATCTGGTGGTCATACAGTTGAAGAAGCAAGACACGCTCAAACTCAGCTTATCGCTGCTCTTGACTCTGCTGGATTTCCTCTACGAAAGTGGACTTCTAATAACAGAGAATTATTAAATAATTTACCCGAAGATCACTTACTTGACGTCGACTTGCTCACCCTACCCGATTCAAATAATGCAAAAACGTTAGGCATTAGATGGAATGCGAAAGAAGACACGTTTTTCTTTAGTGTTCCACTAATTGAAAAGAAATCATCATATACAAAGCGAGCTGTTTTGTCACACATAGCTCGTCTCTTTGACCCAGCTGGTTGGTTAGCGCCAATTGTTATTTCTGCTAAGATTATTATGCAGCAAATATGGCAAGACAACACAGCTTGGGATGAAAGTCTAACCCCACTTACCCTAATTAAATGGCACAAGTTTCTATGTTTCTATGAAAAGATTGGTCAAATTCGCATTCCAAGATGGATTAATTTTTCACCTTCGGCAAAAATTGAGTTTCATGGCTTTTCAGATGCATCTGAAAAAGCGTATTCAGCAGTTGTATATGCTCGAGTCACACCCGTAGACGGACCTAATACCGTAACCCTACTTCTCGCTAAAACAAGAGTTGCACCAATCAAAGTAGTCTCGTTGCCCAAACTGGAACTTTGTGGTGCAGTGTTGTTGGCCAATATAACACACAATTTAATTACCCAACTCAACCTACAACAATATCAAACATATTTCTGGACAGACTCATCAATTGTCTTAGCCTGGCTCAGCAAACCTCCCAACTCATGGAACACTTTTGTAGCAAACCGAGTTTCTACAATTTTGGAAACCGTAGGCTTAAGCAACTGGAACCATGTAGTTTCACATGATAACCTAGCTGATGTTGCTAGCCGTGGATGTAATGCGGAAGAATTAAAAGAAGATAAATTGTGGTGGAATGGACCCGTATGGCTAAAAGAATCTCCATCAAAATGGCCAAAAACGCAAAAACCATTTGAAACTCAAGCTGAAGCTAAGATTAGTCAATTGTTTACTACCACGGTTAATATCAACCCTTCATTGGAAAACACGAATGGCACTATACCAGACATTTTGTTACGATTTTCAAAATTGCCAAAGGCTCTAAGAGTAATGTCCTATGTCTATCGGTTTTTCGATCGCACCTCATATATCCGAACCCAATCAGCACGAAATTATAGAATTATTCTTGATCGAAATAGCATTCAATCCAGTGAGGAAAGAATTAAGAGATTGTTAACCCACTCTAGCATTGAACTTGAGGCGAGCGAAATAAAATCAACCCACGATAGGCTTATTATTCTCTGCCAGTCTAAATATTTTGGAGAAGAATATAATTGTCTAAAAAAGAAACATGCGATTCCAAAAAAGAGTCACTTACTCACCCTAAACCCATTTTTAGACTCTACCAATATTATGCGTGTAAACGGTCGATTGGCCAACTCCAATAGTTTGTCGTATTCAGAAAGACACCCAATTTTATTGCCATATGCAAGTCAGTTTGCAAATTTGATGACTCTTCACGTGCATGTAGTGACCCTACATGGAGGGAATCAACTGATGCTACGTATAGTTCGTTCCGTTTATTGGATTCCGAAACTTCAGAATCTAATACGCTCAGTAATAAACAAATGTGTACCATGTACAAAATATAAAAATCGACAAACTACACAAATTATGGCAGCTTTGCCACCAGAACGCACCCAAATTACAAGACCATTTTATAATGTTGGAGTTGACTTCGCAGGGCCATTTGATATTAAAGTTTATAATGGCAGAAATTGTAAAATAATAAAAGGTTATGTATGCGTTTTTGTCTGCTTTGCAACAAAAGCTATACATTTAGAACCCACATCTGACTTGTCAACCCAAGCCTTCATGGCGGCATTCGCACGATTTTTTTCTAGGCGGGGATGTCCCGTCGCCATTTACTCTGACAACGAAACAAATTTTGTAGGAGCTAAACAATTATTAAAGAAGGAGCGACAGGAATTCCTAAAACAGGTAAAAGATTCTGTAATATCTGCTAACAGTTTCCAAAACTTGACGTGGCATTTCATACCACCAGGAGCGCCACATATGGGTGGCTTGTGGGAAGCGGGAGTAAAAAGCTTCAAATCACATCTTAAAAAACTAAACGTCTTAAAATACACGTTTGAAGAGTTAGCTACCCTTCTCGTTAAAATTGAAGGATGCCTAAACTCAAGACCCTTAAGCCCGTCAAGTGAAAACCCAGAAGACCTCAATCCTTTAACCCCAGGTCTCACCACTACTCACCCCTGCAGAACCCGATTGTAGCACTGAAAATATTACTTTGGCAAATAGATGGCAGAAGCTAAAAATTCAGCACCATAACTTCTGCAGACGATGGAAAGAGGAGAGCTGCATAAAAGATATAAGTGGAAACACCCCAACCGACAAATTGAAATTGATGACATTGTTGTCATTAGACAGGACAACTTGCACCCTAACGAATGGCTACTTGGACGTGTAACTAACTCTTATCCTGGTTCAGATGGACGAACTAGAGTTGTTGACATACGCACATCGACTGGAACTCTTAAACGTCCAATAACAAAAGTTGTAGTACTACCCACTATTTAAATCAACTCAATTGTCCGAAACCCTAACCCACTTATATATTTATCTGTAATACTTAGAACTAACTCACTTATACTCACCCAAGCTTAATACATAACGGTGTGATCACTGCCTTTATAATTGTCAAGAACAGATTGTTTGACATTATCTACTCATCCCTACTCAAAAAAAAAAAAAAAAAAAAATATTTATGCAGTGACATATCTTTTATGTATTAAACTTTCTCTAATTATGTTATCATCTAAACATCTATTTCTTGATATCTACACAGATCATGGTACCCAACAGCAAGCGTGTAAGCCAAAAGAGTCGGTCAACTCGTCGTACAGATACTTCCAAGAAGGAATTCCGCAATTCAAGCAAAAAATCTGAGCCAAAACGTCATTTTGGTTGCGGAATTTGTCAGGCAGACCACCGTCTCATAAGCTGCAAAAGGTTCAACAGTTTGAATTTAGCGCAAAAATATAAAACGGCTATTCAATTACACTATTGTGTCAATTGCCTGGCCAGAAATCACTTGATTGAACAATGTACCAACAAAGCCCATTGCAAAAAATGTGGAGCTTAACACCACTCCATTCTACACGGACCGAAACGAATTTTAAAGGATCTATCTGCTAATCCATCAGCGTCAACATCTGTTAAAAAATTGCCCATCTCAGCATCACATCGATCGCCAACAAAGTTTAAAACGTCTACATTAATATCTGTTGGCTTACCAACATCCTTGCAGGAGATAATCGTGCCAACCGCTCAAATTTATGCCATGACGGAAGAAGGATGTACTCCGCTCAGAGCGATATTGAATCCCAGTTCGATATCGTCACGAATTGCCAATTCATTTGTTATAAAACATAAATTAGATACCTTCCAGGTGGAGGGTAAAACTTATACAAAGATGACTATTACACCCAATATGTCATCAACCACTAAATTCGACATGTACCTACTGCTCGATAAGGATTTGCCAAAAAATCCATACCCAAAAATCCATACGCATTAATGAGGCTATAAAGGAAAAATTTGGGAATCTGGCATTGGCAGATCCCAATTTTAACGAAAACACCCCGGCTGAAGTAGAACTAGGCGGTGATCTTTATAGCAAGGTCCTAAAATCCAACATAATACGGGTTGATGGCGGATCCTTACTTGCACAAGATTCGCTCCTTGGCTGGCTCATTATGGGTTCTTATTCTGGATAACCCTCTACCACAAACTCTAAGCTTCCATGGCGGGGAGGATGTTCACCTCAGTGAACAAATCTCCGGTATGCCCAACCCTGATAGCACCATCAATGCCCCCAAAAAACTGCAGCAGACTTCAAATGCAACGACAAAATAATCTCTTTTTTTTTCTCTCTTTATATATAAACATATGTATACATCTTAGTCTAAGTTCAGTTGTCCATTATATATTCCCCCCAGGGGGCGCGGTCAATTCATCCTGTCTTGGTGGCTTGGTGTTGAACCTCCTGAGGTATAGGGTTGTCAGGTTTCCGGACCTAGGCCTTTTTGCTGATAACCCCTAAAAACTTGTATGTTGCTACCCAATCCCTGAAACAACAGGGCAACGGGCGCGCATGCAAGTAAACTAAAGGTAAAAGCGGGTTCGCTCGCTCGTCCGGAGGGGTAGTTGGTCTTTCCAGACCTTGACCTTTGGCCAATTGCCCTAAAACTTAATATGTTACTACCCAATCCCTGAATACCAGGGTAACGGGCGTGCATATAAGTAATTAAGGAAGTAGCTTGCTACGCTAGTCTGGGTAGAGGTGTTACCGATGCCTCAGGTGTGCAAGGAACCTAAAATCGGAGGTGCTTTTAACACGCGGCTGACCAGAGTCCTATCTGGTGCCACGGGAACCAGTAGCCCCTAGGACGTGTCCTAGACTGGTTATTGGTGAGGCCCCTTCGGGGATCACGTGGTGGCTGTAGTTAAAACCCAAAGATACGCGGGGAGAGGTATGGGCTGGATGAGTGTGTCTTCAATCATGGGCTAGTGGCATGATGTGGATGTTCTCTTCAGGCCATATATCTCTAGGTGCTGTTGCTATTCGACAGAGCTGCTCTAATGGTTACGGTAGGTGAAGCTTCAGGTCAGATTGGGGTAAAAGTTCCACTGCCGTGCCATTTGGGTAGTAGGAGGTTAGATAGCTCCAAGCATCTTAGCAAGGTGTCTGTACATGGTCCAGCAGCCTGTACGGAACTTGCTACCATGTTGTCCCTGTCAGGGGCACATGTTAGTTGGCGCTCCGTCATGTGCCCTTGGCGGGGGCTACTGGGGCGGTGGTGAACGTGCTTTATTCACCCTTGTGCAATAGTGCACCGTCAGGTTGGGCCTTCGGGCAGGTACTGACGTGAATCTTTTGCAACTCTGTCCATTATATATATACAACAAAGGGTCAATAAACATATAAAAATTTTATAACGTTTTATACACAAAAATATAAAGAATTTTGTACCGTTTATTGCCCTACAACTCGTATAAATAACTTTTAAAACAAAGAGAAAACAAAAGAAAACAAATAAGAAGAGTGGACAAAAGTGTTCATACATAGCAAAAGACATCTTATAATAATAAAAAAAAAATAATTTTTAAGTTAATTTTTTTTTAATTAATATTTTGTTGGTCCACCTTTAGCGTAAATCACTGCGTGCAGACGTCTTGGCATTGATGCAACAAGATTTTCGGTCACTTCAGGGGTAATCTCGGACCAGCACTTTTGTAAAGCGTCTTTTAGCTTTTGTTTGTTGGGAACATCAACATGAGCAATTTTTCGTTTTAAAACATCCCAAACGTGCTCAATAGGATTCAGGTCCGGCGATTGAGGTGGTGATTTTAATTGCCTTGGTGCATAATATAGCCAATCTCTTACAATGATCGCGGCGAGATGTCAGTCTTATTTTA
>OY813003.1:19578194-19698194 GCA_963681545.1 Germaria angustata | reverse complement strand
AAAGAAGAAAATTAAAAATTACAATCTTTAATATTTACTTGCCCATTTCATTCCATTTGTTGCAAGCAAATTTTGGCATTTCCCATGCATTTTTCATTTCAAAATTTAAATTTTAGGAATATTAAAATGCGGATCGAAAATTAATTTTGTTCATATTCATAATTTTATACTGTCAAAGCTCCGCTAAATTCACCACTCCTAAATTGCCAGCAAAGTCGCTGGTCAGTATGTACTTATGTACATATGTATGTAAGTATGTATGTACGTATGTATGTATATGCTAATACCATTTTCCTATATACCATTCCTCAAAGGTCGCTGTTGTATTCGTATACAAAAACATCAAATTAAATCGCATTGTTAAAAAAAAGCTTCATAAAACGCTTCGTTGATTTAAATTAATTGAAAAAGTCATTGTAGTTGTTGTTGGCTGTGTGGCGAAATTTCAATTATTATATTGTGTGCACTCTTTGCCGTATTTACTCAATTTGCCTAAAACCATAATATTATTTTTCTCTTAATTTAACAGAGCCAGCAACAAAACACACCCACCATTCCTGTGTGTTGCAAATATCAATATACGCCCCAAGTGCTGCCGGCGCACATTTGGGGACTAAAACCAAAACAAAAAGAATTTGCAGTCTCTAAAATGATAAACGGATTGGTAAAAACACCAACAAAATGCCAGCAACTAAAAGTGTATAAGAAGAATAGAAAAGATTGTATTATTATTAAAAGTATTAGTCACAGTTGTTGAATTTAGTTGAAATTAATTTAAAAAGTAATTGAAAAGAGTACAATATTTTGGAATACATAGAAACAGATAATTGTATAAATCTTTCAAATTGCATGAAGTCCTTAATAATTTGGGGAAACTTAAAAAAACTGGATTGATTTCGAAAATAGGATCCTTAAAGCTAAAATAATAGGTTCCAGCCATCTGTTCCTTCCAATTCGTGGACAAGGGCGTAGCCAGGATATGAAATAGGGTGGTGCCACGAAAATTATGATTTTTTATGATTATTACAATTTCCATCTATTTGAGGAGTAATCTGCGTGGATCTTCTGAAAATTTTGCTAGAATTTTTTCCAAAATTTCGTCCTTCTTCTCGGTTACCAACCTTTGGTGGACGCTTAGCATACATAGTCCTGCAATATACAATATACTTATTTTTTGAAAATAAGTAAAATTGCATATTATTTTACCGTTTAAACGGGCTTCAGTCATTGTGGGGCGCAACCATTTTTTTACTCGCCTTAAAGTGCTAAATGACCGCTCAACAGTTGCAGTAGTGCACGGCTGTGACAATGAAATTAATAACGCCTTCCTTATATTTGCATAAAATAATCCAGCGTCTTTCAAAATACTCGCCATCTCTAAGTCGGCTAATTCGTCTTTACCCATTTTTTTGTTGCCAAGAATTATACCAAACCTCAATTTCTCCTTCCAAATCATCCAACTCATAAAAATGTTTTTGTGGCATCCAGCTTCAAAGAAAGCATGTTTGACGGGTGCAAACAATGAATTGCAAACGCTGGCCTATTCTCTTCATTAAATCTGCTGTCCAGTGATGAAATTAAAGAATCTATATAAGGAATGTATATAGATCGCTCCCAGTATTTAGCAGGTGAAGAAAATGGGGGGTTTGAATGGTGCGTTTGACGAGAGACTATCCTTGGAACAGACATCTCTATTCCTAACTTGGCTGTGTTTTCTTGAATAGAAAAAGGCAATCCGTCCACAATACCCCGTGCATTTTTTAATAATTTTATATTGTATGCATGTAAAAAAAATTATTATAGAATTAGTTGGGTGCCACGGCCCTCTAGGCCCATACCTAGCTACGCCCATGTTCGTGGATGTGTACATTTTTATCATTTGGTCGTTTATCGTTTTCGCAGTAAAATTAGATTTAATTTTTATATAATTTTTCAAACTAAATTGGTTATATTGATATTTATTTGTCTGGCTCGATTTCTACTACAATTCGTATTAATAATTTTTCGAATTTTTCAAATAATTATTTTGGATAAAAGCTCGAATAATGAATTTAATAAATATTGAAATTATTTTCATTAAAGAAGAAGGATAAATCATTTTTACATTAGCACTATAACTTGACAATACCGGCGGTTTGAGTATTAAATTAAATGCCTATAACTCTGTTATTAGTTATCTTTTGATTGTACAATAATTATTTCTAACAATAAATAACGTTTGTGTCAAAAATATTTGTTTCTCAAAGTCCGGGCAATGAAACAGGAACTTAAAAAAATATTATGTTATTATAACAATATTTATCAAATTTGTTATTCAAGATATTCTCCAAAATAGCCATTCTAATATGTTATTGTTTGTTGTTGGCTTAGCTAGGTATATGCCTGCATTTCATTGGCGCTAACCAAATCATCAGTACCCTTTTAGCCAAATCATGATTGAAAGCATTCAAAGCTCGTATACTTATGCAAACAATTACAAATATAAATGAGAATTCTATCAGAACTCTATCATATTTTACTATTTGTAATCAACAAAAACAAAAGTATAAATAGCTATAGAAGCTTTTGTACAATCACAACACAACAAACAATTATAATTGTTTGTTGTGATGATTTGGTTAGCGCCAATGAAATGCAGGCATATACCTAGCTAAGCCAACAACAAACAATAACATATTAAAATAGTTATTTTGGAGAATATCTTGAATAACAAATTTGATAAATATTGTTATTATAAATTTTGTTTTTTCATTGCCTTATAAATACTTTCATTATCACCCAACGGGCGATTAATTGTATAAAGGCGTAAAAAGAAAAAACAAAAGGACGCAAGTCAATTATAATTGTTTGTTGTGTTGTGATTGTACAAAAGCTTCTATAGCTATTTATACTTTTGTTTTTGTTGATTACAAATAGTAAAATATGATAGAGTTCTGATAGAATTCTCATTTATATTTGTAATTGTTTGCATAAGTATACGAGCTTTGAATGCTTTCAATCATGATTTGGCTAAAAGGGTACTGATGATTTGGTTAGCGCCAATGAAATGCAGGCATATACCTAGCTAAGCCAACAACAAACAATAACATATTAAAATTATGTTATTATTTCAACTTTTTAATTTTCATGTATGAAATTTGTAGTTTTTTTCCATTTATAAATTTTTTTCTCCGTTATTTGAATTTGATTTTTTTTTTACAATTTGAATTTCCTGAAGAAGACACCCACCCACAGGAAGTAGAAATATTGGTTATTGTAAAACTATATTTATAAAAAAATATATTGTTTTTATAAAAAAGATTAATTTAATTTTCGTACATAAAAATTAAGTGATACATAATATGAAATGTCGTTTTTGTCGGCGAGAAGATGGTCCAAACAATACAGCATTACAGTAATACAGTAAGAACTTGTTAAGAAACATGGAACTGACTCCAAAAATAGGCTCTAAAAAGTTTGAAATGACGAAAATATCCGTTGGATATGTATTTGGAGAATGTGCCGAAATGGTTGAAAGCAATATATTAAATTTTGTGTTTATTTTTCTTCAATATCACAATTGTTTACTTATATTTCAATACACTCATACACATCTGCATAAATATGCATAGGAGTAGCTAGAGAATTTTCTAGGGGGGGTCTACAGCCCCTGACAATTATTCTAGGAAGGGTAGGTCTACAACCCTTAACTGAAGAAGCAGAAATTACTAGAAATTCCACAAGAAAGAAAAGATTTATGGGGATGCTAAATCTCATATGGGTGTGATTAGCCACCCCCACATAATCCTAACTGCGTACACATGTATGTATGTTGGTAATTTGTAAATTGTGGAATTATTATATATTTTATGTACATACATACATATGTATATCAAAGGAACTGTTTTCAACCATAATATAATTTTACATTTTTGTTCTCTTTCAGCGGTCCGGCAGAAACAGTCGAAAGCGACCCTGTGAAAGACCATACCATGATAATGACAAAGTAAGCTGCCAACAAAGGAATGATGAGAGCATTACTTTGGATGTGGATGAAGATGCCCGAAGTGATAGCACTGATTCCAGCACTAAATTCAAAAAGAAAGGCCTTGAACCCACTAAAAAGGATGTTGAACTAATCGAGGCTTTGACCCACAAATACGAACTAACCTATTTTAACAATAATAGTCCCAACTGTAAAAATAATTACATCAACAATAACAGTTGTAATCCAATAAGCAATAATAATTATAATAATAACAACAACAGCAATGAGTTTTGGCAAATGGCACGCTTATGCATGCAGCGCCCCATCAACTATGAGCCAAATCAGAAAGCATCACAACATAATCAACAGCAACTGACACGTTTCCCAACATTTTACTACCGTCAACAACATCTTCATTTATCATCTGGCGAGCAAAATCGACAGCAGAACAGTCAAACGGCTCTAATTCCAGCTACACAGCAAGTCTATCTACATCTTCAACATCAGCAGTCAGTACAAAAATGTCAAAATTCATACTCCAACGAATCAATTCAAGCCCCGGCCTCTAATTCTTCCTGTCATATACCAATAGTGCATATTCCGGAATCAGCTACTGATGCTTCCTCCTCTGCTGCCGCCTACATCAATGTGCAACAATATATTCCCGATTCAACAAATAAAACCAATCGGGCGAATGGAATAGGCTAAGCCGTTGCAAATACATAAGTACATACCAGAGATTTGCAACAAGTGTAATCGAGCCGTCTCACTCAATAGCGCTTAAAATTCTGTACAAACCAATAAAGCTCGTTTGAGTTGCATAAACGAACCAAAATGAAATACAAAAAAATCGGTAACAACTATGTACGAGTAGCAGTCGCAACCAGCGATATCGTTGTTCGATTGAAGGTGCAATTTGCCCCTATTTTCCAGTGATTTGCATCTTTTTTAAAAATCCACTTTTGTATAACCGCTTTTTTCATTTACATTGTGCCCGTTTTTTTAAGCTAAATTTTAGTATTGGCAGTAAACAGCTTTTACATATCGTTCCTTCGCCCCCCCCCCCTCCAAAAAAAAGGCTTAAGGGACAAACACATAATTTTATAGCAGAAGTGTCTTTCTTAACTGCCCTTACATTCAGTTGTAGGGCTATTGCAAACTTGATTTTGCTGTAAATTTGTGATGCCTTTTCTAACGATTATAAAACTTTATAATTTAATTATAGAGATCGCAAATTATCGATTGCGATGAAAAAGTGTAAATCAAAAATTATGTTATTTAAGCTTTTATATATATATATATATATATATATATATATATATATATATATATATATATATATATATATATATATATATATATATATATATATATATATATATATATATATATATATATATATATATATATATATATATATATATATATATATATATATATATATATATATATATATATATATATATATATATATATATATATATATATATATATATATATATATATATATATATATATATATATATATATATATATATATATATATATATATATATATGCTCTTCTTTTTTCAGCTAGAAGCATCTCCACGGGGTAAACTCGGTTATACCTTACCTGTCGATGGGTAGAAGAATCATGCTGAGCATCTTGTTTAAGATTTGCCTCAAAAATTTCCAATGGATTCATCTATATCCGAGAGTATTCTTAATAGCAATGGGCATTGAGATATTTCTTGTATTTTAACCAGTTAATATAGGTGATTATCATCGCTAAATTGCTCGTGAGTGATGCAGTTTCATTTGAGTTGATGGTTACAATAGTGGGTGAGTTGTCTGAAGATAAATTCAAAGAAGCCTCAAGTTGAATCATTTCAATGGGCACTACTTCACTACTCCAAAATTAATAACATCAGGAATTTCTTTCGATCCGTTGGCTAGTATGTTGGCTGTCCACTCGAAATTGCATTAAAACCCATTTTAGATATGGTATCAAAAAAAAAACATGATCTTTTGGAGTGATTAACCGTGATCCCCAAAATAATGATTTATAGAAAGAAAAAAATTTATTGACTTTCAGTAATTGAAAGTCTTCGGGGTTTTAAAATTTAAGAAATCACCAGGTTCTGATGGAAGCTTCAATACAGATGTTTGTTACTTAAAGGTAATCTTTACAAAGGTCATCTAATAAATATTGTTTGAGGCGTGATTTTATTAGTATTGGCGACCCACCACAAGCTCTTGCTCGGGGGTCCTTTGAGCCATATAAAGTATATCCGTTGATTTTAAAGTAGCTACTAGACGTCATATGAGTGTCAGAGATAAGCATTGCGACAGTTTGTTTATCCATCATAAAACATTCAAGTTAATTTTTTTGTTGGCGGATTCCATTTGCGTTTCAGAAACTTATTTTTAATTTCATGGCTTATTTAATACAGCCTGCATTTATCAACAACATGAAGCTTTCAATAGAGCTTCTATTGAAGCTTCTATGCGACCTAACTTAAAACCAAGAGTTTCAGTTTCTTGTGGCTCTTTTTGCCCAGTAGTCTAGTTAGACTTTAGTATATTAGTATACAAAAATTCTTTGGTAGAGTATTCATTTTTTACGGATGAGCTAGACTTCAAAACCTTAGCGAACGAAACTTGGCTTGTAGATGGTTGTGACAACTGTGGATAAGTTGTGTCCAAAAGATTAAGAGGCTGAATTGGTGACGAAGCGGATTTTTTAAACGAAGTTCGTTTGACATGCGAGTAAACAGAGCAACCTCAGTATTTGGCTGTATGGTTGCCTCCACAGTTGCTGCATTTTTTTTGGTTCCTGAGTTATCTTTAGGTTTATCGCAGTTTGCAGTATCGTGAGGCTCTCCACACATAACGCAAACAGTAGGTAGTACCTTGCAGGTTTTTGTATGCCTTTATTCCTGACAGTTGTCGCCTTGGATGGGTCCAGTCCTCTTATGTGGCTCCTCTACGGTGTCTCTTCTGTGCAGCAGGTATCTTAGGCTATAAATTGGGAGCGTTTCGTTCTTTAGCTTTAAATCAATCGGTTCAAATTCAATTTAAAACAATGGCGGGAGGATTTTCTCTCTATTTTTGATGTTAGTAAAATTTTTCACTTTGCAGCCAAAATTTTGTAAGCTACTATTTACCTCATTGGGGTCTACATATGAGTCAATACCTTTTGTAACGATCTGAAGATCTTAAGCACTTTTTAAATGATGATTCAGAGACTACCTTACGACAGCCATTTTCATCGTTAACTTGTATTTTTTTCCTCATACAAGTTTACACGTTTTATCGGTCTCACATGAAATAATTTTCTCCAATCAATTTAATTAATTCCTTTACCAAATTATTTGAGTTTTTTTTTGTCTCAAATAAATTAGAGGTGGTTTACTTGATTTTTGACTCGTTTTGTAGCAACGCGAATCTGTTCTGAGTAATGGGTTAACTTTTTTCATCGTCCTTATCAATCTTTGCTAAAGAAGCTACTTTCGATGACTTCGGGCTTCTTCCGAGCTTAAGCACCGTTATGTACATGTCCATACCTACTTCCGGCCTGTATATTTTCTCCCTGGCTATTGACGTTGTCCTTTTTCATCGTTATATTGGATTATATGGCCGAACTTACCGAAGCACTCACCGGATCAATCAAATTTACAGATTCAGAACGTGACAGAGTGCGAAGTAATTCTCTTTTGGCAAATAACCAACTGTGGTCAATTTCATTGTTATTATTTGTGTCGCTCTTACCACTTTTGTCTTCTGAAGTCGCTGTGATATATGCCTTGTTGCCATTTGCACTTATTTCATATTTCCTTATTCTTTTTAGAAATTTTCCACCGGTAACGCTGATCGCTGCGTCTTATTTATGAGCAACTGTTCATTTGCATGATTCGATTGTGATACGTCCTTTCCATTCGGAAATTTTAACTGCACAAGTTGTAATTAAGCTAGGAGAAATATAGAAGAAACATGTATTCCCCTCTCCATCTTTCTCTCACTTGAATTAAAACTTGCGCAATTAAAATGGATTTTGGATTTTTCTAGGTGTACGAGTATGATATTCTTTTTATTTTTGTTAAATCATTTCCAAGTATTCGCTGTGTGAAGCAAAAACACACATTCATATGTGTGTAAATATTCCATTGTCACCAGTAACAGGCGAAAGCGCTGGCGATTACACTCCATTTATATTAGGGGCTACTGATGTGTCATATACAATCATGCCCACATCTTTCTAATATTTACAAGTAATGGGTCTTCCAATAGGGAATTCCAAACTTTGATAGTATATAGTAGCCATACTGTTGAAGCTGCATCTGTCGAATTTCCTGCCATCTATTCAGTCAGTTTTGCCAAAACACCATGGAAGGATATAGCGTTCAACAACACTTCTAAACGACAAAATGGTTTATACATTCGGCGCACTTCGCCATTTTACGTTCGCCATAATCTTCGCAGTGGGGCAGATTAATTAATTTCAGTCCATTGGTTCATTAAATAGCGAACCAATACCCGTACGAACACGAAACTCAAGATCTGTCCGTGAGTGTGAGCGGGAGAGTCCGTGAAGTTGATTTCAATTCGCTTGTATGAACTATGTATTTCGCAGACCAGAACTAGACGCACTTTGCAACGTGACTTGGTCCTGCATCTGTAAAAAATCTAACTGACCCAAGAACTGAAGGTAGACAGCAACGTTTGTCCTCTGAATGGTCGCTGGAGAAGTTGGAAACTGACCCCAATTTTCATCAGAAATCATCTTCTGCGACGAGGCCCATTTCTGGGTAAATGGTTACGTCAACAAACAAAATTGTCGAATTTAAGATGATATCCAACAGGATGTTATGGACATCACTAAACTAGCCACCGAGATTGTACGATTTAACCCCGTTAGACTTTTTCTTCAGTGCCAACATAACCCATACCATCGGTCATATTGAATGTGATTTATGCGCCATAGTCATGGAAATCGGACATTTCGTCCGTTATATTCCATACATAATGGCAACGATAGGCCTTTTAAATAAATAGAAAATTTAAGTCATTCGGACGCATACTTTGTTTATTTAAATTTAACGACAAAGAGTGCTCAATGAAAAACCCTGTATATACATACAACAATTCAATGATATTGTATATTCTTAAAATAGCATTAATAAAAACCATATTTTAAGAGAATATATATTGTAGTCCGGCCTATTAAGAAAAATATTAAAATTATTAAATTGTCCTTTAAAGAAATAATTCAAAATATAAATTAAATAGTATATGGAAAATTATAATTGTCTTGAATATAATTCAGTTAAAAATTGTATTAGCAATCAATTGTTAGATTTAAGTAATAGTACTTGCTAAGTGTTGATTGTTGCATCTACAGCAACAAAAAATATTTTCATGGAATAATCCTACTCAACGACTGCAACGACACAGCCATAATTGAGAACGATGAGTACAGCCCATTTGGCACTCTTTGCTGATTAACTTTACCAATATCACAGTTATTCAACAAAAACTTGCAAAGTTATGACTGTGTCATTGTAACCTGCCCCGATGAAGCAATAGTTAGCACATCTTTTAACAACCGAAAGTTTAAATGTATTCACCTTAACAACACGCAACAAATTAATACAATAATGCTGTGTATTAAGCCACAAACAGACATATCTGAATTAAAATTTGCGCAATTACAATTGCCCAGTGGAAAAAGCGTGAAACATAAACGGGGTATCAACTATACTTTTTAAGATATCCTTAAGAAACTCTACGCAGAACTAACTTTCCTGGCACAAGTCTGGCAGATTTACACATGCAAGTTAATTTTTAGTTGCTTCTCCAGGGGATATCAAACACTTTCTAAAGTTACTTTGTATTTCCACTCATTCAATTTTATTTATTTATTAAATTTTTTATTTCTAATAATATATTCTTATTTTATTTTTTACATAAAGTTTAAATTTCCATATAAGTTTTTTATTTTAAATCTTTTTCTACTATGTAGAATTTTTTACATAAAGTTTAATTTTCCATATACTTTTTGTTTTATTTTTTTACTGTTTTAATTTGCTTTGAATTTTTAAACTTTAATTTTCTACTATGTAGAAGTTTTAGTTAATATTTTGTTCCTTGTTCTGGGGAAATTAAAGACCTGTTTGTTTGATTTTCTTTACTGTTCTAATTTGCCTTGAATTTTAACTTTTCATTATATTTTTATATTTCTTAATTTTTATTTTTACAGTTTAATTTACTTTGAATTTTAACCTTTCATATTCTCTTTGTTTTATTTTTTTTACTGTCTTAATTCGCTTTGAACTTTAACTTTTTATGTTATTTTTAAATTTTTTCATTCTTATCTTTACAGTTTTAACTTACTTCGAATTTTAACTTTCCATATTCTTTTTGTTTTATTTTTTTACTGTCTTAATTTGCTTTGAATTTCTAAACTTTAATTTTCTACTATGTAGAAGTTTTAGTTAATATTTAATTTTCAAAGGTCCTTTATTATGGTGGTGTCGTGTTTACTCAAGATCAAACTTATCAATAATGCCAAATTTTTCTTTAAGAAAGAATTAAGCTTACATACAAAATTTACGAATGAGTAAAAAAAAATAATACAAGCCTGTGTTAGATAACACGGGCGCATAGGTCAGACGTAGAATATGTTAGTCATTTTGCAATTGAAATATATGAATTGAATATAATTTTTGATAAATGATTTAAATCTATCAATAAATTTTATGATATGGCAGCACAATAGATTAGCTGCTTTCGAACTACTTCCCAATGTATTCACAGAAATGTGTTTAGGAAAAACGCCATTGATATAGTGAGCGTATACATCGCCAATCCTTTGTATTAATGTATGTACATACACACACATTTACACGCTGCTCGCAGAAGTAAACAAACGACAGCAAAGATCTGTAAACTTTCAAGCACGCACAAGTGTCCACGCTCCCCTCCCTTCATTTTGTGTTCCTCATCAAACGAACTAACAACCGACCGATCCAACAGAACGAAATGTACACACACACACATTTATACGCTGCTCGATAAATAAACAAAGCACAGCAAAGCCAAAATCATTTGATTTCACAACAACAACAAAAACAGCGGTATTTACAAACCAACAACAACATCAGCATGTACAAAAAAGTCTAAAATATCATGCTCTAAAATATTTATTTCCTTAACTACATAAAACTTTTATATATAGACATATAATTTTTTTAATGTAATTCGAAACAAAACATATTACCAAAACTGAGTAACATATAAAAATTGCTAAAATATGTTTTAATATATAAGTAAAAGTGGGTGAAATTTGACAAACATTTTCTCAAAATTTTGTGCTCAAGATCAACACCCGTACCTTACCGTATAACGTATTCTACGTTAAAAAATAAAAAATATTAAAGATCTGAATTCTTATTTTTGTTACTTATGTATTTTAATAATTCTTTTTGTAACGTTTGAAGGAAAATTAAATTTTACTATTTTCTGTTTTATTACATTTTTGAATAAAAATTTTATTTTGAGAAGTTTTTTTTTATTTCTTTGTTTACTAGTTTTGCTAAGTTTGTAATCGAACAAACCTTAAGTTGATGCCAGATCGAAGTTTAAACTTATTTTAGACCCAAGATACGAATTTGAAATGCAATATTAGCGAATATTGTCCTTATGAACAATTCTGTTTTCTATTTGAACAGTGGATCCCAAATCATTCTGAACTATTCTTTCAACATAAAATTTACTAAGTTTATTCCCTAGCCTTTTGTTGACCTCGACGAAAACCTTCTGCTCAGGCTCGAAAATTCGTGTAATTAAATTATTCTTAACAAAAGTCCTTAACTCGTCCGAAATTGAATGAAATATATCTACGGGTCTGAGCTTAGTAACAGAGTGTATGGAGCGGTTATACTTTGAAACGGATATTAAAATAAGATCTGTAGTGTCACTCATGGAGTATTCTAACCTAGCACATCTGGCAATTTCCGAAAGGGTGCTATGAAACTTCTTTATCTGCCCATTTGAAGTGCTGTGTAATGGTGGAATGGCAATAATTTCAGCTGCGTAAAAGTTCCTTAAAAAGGCCTTGACTGATTCGAAATTCAATCACCTCTCATTATCACAAATAACTGCCTTAGTATTATTGAATGTATTCAAAATTTCTTGAAGAGCTGGTTTAACGTCTATTATAGATCGGGAGGCTATTGGCTTCACAATGGCAAACTTTGAAAATTTATCCACGCATGTCAAGAAGTACTTTCCGTCTGTAGAATAAATGTCTACGTGCAATATTTCGCCTGGATAAGAGGGAATTGGGGTCTCCGATATCTCCTGTTTTTTTGGATGTCTATTATATTTAGCCTCATTACAGATTCTACAGTTACGAATGAGTTCCTTCAATCTTTTCCTGATATTTGGGAAGTAGTAATCTCGTAATATCTGCTTGGTATTTTCAGATACTGCGCAGTGGGCTCGATTGTGTTCATTGGTCAAAACTTCCAGCTGGTCATCGGAGTTAAATGTATCAGTTACAAATTTATTTGTGTGGAGAAATTTGACAGATAGGTATGCTGTTACCAAAAAGTGTTGAATTTTAGCTAGGACATGAAATTCACAATAAATAGCGTTGACTACATTCGGATTAACTGCCCGTTTCAAAATATTAAAAATTTCCACTATGTCTGTAAATGTTATCGTATGACGAATTCGGTCCTTGAGAATTATTTTCGTCTGCTCCTTGGATTCTACACCGTGAGTAAGAATAATTTGATTCCGAAAACAATTTAGTGGATTCTCCACGGTCAATATTACTTCCGTATACGATTCCTCGCTATTTACTGCTTCTAAGGACGAACTGGAGGATAAATTGAAAATCATGTTGTTGTATTGCCTGGAAAGCGCATCCTTGCCAGGCTTATAGTGGAACGTCGGTGCATATTCTTCGATGAATGCTTTCCATCTTTTCAATTTAGAGTTGGGGTTCTTTTCAGAAATTGAAAATATTAGCGGTTGATGATCTGTGAATATGTTTAGTTTATTCACACCGTAAATATAATTTCTAAGACTCTTCAACGCCCACACAATTGCCAGTAACTCTCTTTCATTTACAGCGTAGTTTTCCTCTGCCGTGGATAAAGTTCTAGAAACCATTGTAATGGGAAGACCACCCTGAGACAATACAGCGCCAATAGTGTGTGAAGAAGCATCAGTAGTCAAGTCAAAGGGTTTCTCGAAGTCGGGATAGAGCAGCAAAACTTCTTCTGAAGCGAGAATTTTTTTCATCTTACTAAAGGCCTCCAAGGCTTCACTATCTAATGCTATCTTCACATTTTTTGACTGTCGTGCTCCTATATGTCCGTTTTCCCCTCTAAGGTATTTCGTCAAAGGTTTCGCAATTGCCGCGTAATCCTTAACAAACCTCCTATAATACCCAGCTAAACCAAGAAAAGATCGCAATCCACGCAGGGATGAAGGTATGGAGTAGTTGACTATTGAGCTCACCTTATCAGGACACGTTCTAATTCCAGAAGTTGAAACCATAAAACCCAAAAACTCGACGGATGTTCTAAAAAACCTAGACTTTTCCACTGATACCCTCATATTAGCATTGTAAAGTTTTCCCAGTATTCTACCTATATCATCGATATGTTTCTGCTCTGAATCAGAAAATATGATAATATAGTCAATGTAGACGTGACAACACCTGCCAATTTCGTCACGCAATATATCATCTATAGCACGTTGAAATATACCAGGTGCATTTTTCAGCCCAAACGGCAGTCTACAGAATTCATACTTCCCATTATTGATGCTGAATGCGGTTTTTTCCCTATCCTCTTCCCTTAAATTTATTTGGTGAAAACCAGATTTCAAATCTAGGGTAGTAAAAAATTTCGCCTTACCGAGATTTGCCAAAATAGCAGATGTTTCTGGGATTGGATATTTGTCGCAGATCGTTTTAGAATTTAACTTTCGGAAATCAATAACTAATCGTTTTTTCGGTTTGCCGTTTTCGTCTATACCTTTCTTTTCAACCACCCATATGGGGTTGTTATATGGCGATCGAGAAGGTCTTATAATATTGTTTGCTAGCAGGTCCTGTATTCCTGATTAACGAAATCTACCATAGCCATAAGATATTGGTAATATCTGGAATAAACTGGTTCCTCATCCCTAGTTCTTATACTTGCAACAACTGTAGTATTGTATGGAAGTTTCTCGTTAGGGCTAGCGAAAACACCATCAAACTTATCCAATACCATTAGAAATTTATTGCGAACGCTCTCGGGAACACTGTCCAAATTAGCTGAGATAGAATTAATTCCATTGCAATAAAAAAAACGCAACTTCTCTTGACCATCCTCATATTTCAACATTCCATTCTTAGTGTCTAGATGTGCTCTAATTTCCCTGAGATGTTCGTAACCTATGATGCCATCAAATGTAATAAGACATGGAAGTATAAAAAAATCAGTGAACTTGTTAAATATTTTCAGTGGTACTTTACGTTCAACGAAGTTTTCCGCATGGACGTATTTTACTAAAATGGGACTTTTAACGTTTACTTCGAAAGGAAATATTTTCAAATCCTTAATATAGTTTTTAGATGAACCAGTGTCCACCAAAAACTTTAATTTTCTTCCCCCAAATTCCCTTTCCACATAGGGTAGGGGGGACCTATGTCTAAAAAATTAACCTGGTCTTCTTCGATACAGTCGGAAATACCCTCTTGTAAGTCCTCAGGCGAAATATTATTTCCAGCCTGATTTTCCGATAAATGATAAACTCTATGTGTATTACTAGGAATCTCGGCGGAGCCCATTTGTCCTCTCTGACCATTAACGTCATTCCGTGTAGTACTTACGGTCCTCATACTTACGTCTGCATCAATCCCCTGAGGCTGAAAACTTTGCGAAGGTCGAATACTGCTTTGTATTGGTTGTCGAAATCTTGGTGCCGCTTGCCAGCGAACACTATTGCGAGTAAAATTATTGTTTTGATAATTAGGTATGAATGAGGTTTGGTGTGGTTGAGATCTAGGCAGAAAAGTATTTGAAAGAACTGATTGATTATAAAAAGGACTGGAACTAGGAAAATTGGAAGCAGTATGTCCGTTTAAGCCTGTGCTGAATGCTCGAGCAAAATTATATCGGTTTCTATTCACAGTCATCTCCTGAGCTATTGCTAACGCCATTGGCATATCAGCAGGCTTGCATGAAAATAGAATATCGCACAACGGTTTTCTTAGGCCAGAAACAAACACACGAAGTGCATCCTGCCTATATTTGTTGTTAAGTGATGCTATTAAATTTATATCTCCCTCGTAGGTCATTATGGTTTTATTAATTATAAAATTAAGCTTTTCCTCTACTTCGTTATAAAAGTCAATAATGGTTCTAGAACCCTGAGTAAGGGTAGATAGTTCCTGTTCGAGAGTAAAAATTGATCGTTTGTCGGCATAAGCAAAGTCCAATCTCTCTAAAATTGCATGAAAATTAAGGACCGTATTATATAAGCTTAGAACTGTATCGGCTTTGCCAACTATCTTGTTCCGTAATATGGCTACAGCCTGGTAGTACCTTGAGCTCCCTACGTGTTTTTCGTACAGTTTGTGGGCAGTAATTGCGGCTTGACGCTATGAAATGTACCTAGACGTATCACCGCAAAACTCTGGTACCGATTTTACTACGTCAAAGGTTTCATTGCATTCAATGCCTGAAACTATTTCGATTTCCCTGTGTTCTTCCGTAATTGTAGGGGTCTCCAACATTGTCAACCTACGTGTAAGTTCATCTACTGTAGTCTGAAATTCTAGACGAGTTTGTTCAGTGGCCTCCCTAATTGCCGCAGAAACTAACTACTGCACAATATTTGGATCCATGGTTTCGGGTTGATCTTGCTCTATTCTTAAATTGTTTAAACCTCCGATCAAATCATCGATGTTCATCAAAAACTAGAAATACTTAACTATTCGTGTTTTTTACAAATTATGGAAACTAATACATAAAATGTCGTTCAGAACTATAGTGTAAATGAATATTATAATAATGAATATTATAAATACAATTGCTATTACAAATTATATAATATCTGCTTACGCTGATACAATATAAAGCAGGAAAATTCGCACAGAAACAGACAATCCTTAACAATTCCAAAAGTCGACGGTTTCACATGGGTTCATCTTGTTGGGCGCCAATTAATTTTTAGTTGCTTCTCCAGGGGAAATCAAACACTTTCTAAAGTTACTTTGTATTTCCACTCATTCAATTTTATTTATTTATTAAATTTTTTATTTCTAATAATATATTCTTATATGTTATTGTTTGTTGTTGGCTTAGCTAGGTATATGCCTGCATTTCATTGGCGCTAACCAAATCATCAGTACCCTTTTAGCCAAATCATGATTGAAAGCATTCAAAGCTCGTATACTTATGCAAACAATTACAAATATATATGAGAATTCTATCAGAACTCTATCATATTTTACTATTTGTAATCAACAAAAACAAAAGTATAAATAGCTATAGAAGCTTTTGTACAATCACAACACAACAAACAATTATAATAGACTTGCGTCCTTTTGTTTTTTCTTTCTACGCCTTTATACAATTAATCGCCCGTTGGGTGATAATGAAAGTATTTATAAGGCAATGAAAAAACAAAATTTATAATAACAATATTCACCAAATCTGTTATTCGAGATATTCTCCAAAATAACCATTCTAATATGTTATTGTTTGTTGTTGGCTTAGCTAGGTATATGCCTGCATTTCATTGGCGCTAACCAAATCATCAGTACCCTTTTAGCCAAATCATGATTGAAAGCATTCAAAGCTCGTATACTTATGCAAACAATTACAAATATATATAAGAATTCTATCAGAACTCTATCATATTTTACTATTTGTAATCAACAAAAACAAAAGTATAAATAGCTATAGAAGCTTTTGTACAATCACAACACAACAAACAATTATAATAGACTTGCGTCCTTTTGTTTTTTCTTTCTACGCCTTTATACAATTAATCGCCCATTGGGTGATAATGAAAGTATTTATAAGGCAATGAAAAAACAAAATTTATAATAACAATATTCACCAAATCTGTTATTCGAGATATTCTCCAAAATAACCATTATAATATGTTATTGTTTGTTGTTGGCTTAGCTAGGTATATGCCTGCATTTCATTGGCGCTAACCAAATCATCAGTACCCTTTTAGCCAAATCATGATTGAAAGCATTCAAAGCTCGTATACTTATGCAAACAATTACAAATATATATGAGAATTCTATCAGAACTCTATCATATTTTACTATTTGTAATCAACAAAAACAAAAGTATAAATAGCTATAGAAGCTTTTGTACAATCACAACACAACAAACAATTATAATAGACTTGCGTCCTTTTGTTTTTTCTTTCTACGCCTTTATACAATTAATCGCCCGTTGGGTGATAATGAAAGTATTTATAAGGCAATGAAAAAACAAAATTTATAATAACAATATTCACCAAATCTGTTATTCGAGATATTCTCCAAAATAACCATTCTAATATGTTATTGTTTGTTGTTGGCTTAGCTAGGTATATGCCTGCATTTCATTGGCGCTAACCAAATCATCACAACAAACAATTATAATTGTTTGTTGTGTTGTGATTGTACAAAAGCTTCTATAGCTATTTATACTTTTGTTTTTGTTGATTACAAATAGTAAAATATGATAGAGTTCTGATAGAATTCTCATATATATATGTAATTGTTTGCATAAGTATACGAGCTTTGAATGCTTTCAATCATGATTTGGCTAAAAGGGTACTGATGATTTGGTTAGCGCCAATGAAATGCAGGCATATACCTAGCTAAGCCAACAACAAACAATAACATATTAGAATGGTTATTTTGGAGAATATCTCGAATAACAGATTTGGTGAATATTGTTAATATATTCTTATTTTATTTTTTACATAAAGTTTAAATTTGCATATAACTTTTTTATTTTAAATCTTTTTCTACTATGTAGAATTTTTTACATAAAGTTTAATTTTCAATATTCTTTTTGTTTTATTTTTTTACTGTCTTAATTTGCTTTGAATTTCTAAACTTTAATTTTCTACTATGTAGAAGTTTTAGTTAATATTTAATTTTCAAAGGTCCTTTATTATGGTGGTGTCGTGTTTACTCAAGATCGAACTTATCAATAATGCCAAATTTTTCTTTAAGAAAGAATTAAGCTTACATACAAAATTTACGAATGAGTAAAAAAAAGAATAACTGCAACTGAGTAAGTTTCAGTTTTTACCATAAAGGGCATTTCTTCACCGTTTCTTCTCTTATTTTCAGGCAATTGGGAGGTAAAATAATAATTTTAATAAAAAAATCAGCCTAGTAACAAATTAAGTAAAAATTTCATACAGTTAACAAAAAAAAAATAATAATACAAGCCTGTGTTAGATAACACGGGCGCATAGGTCAGACGTAGAATACGTTAGTCATTTAGCAATTAAAATATATGTATGAATTAAATATAATTTTTGATAAAGGATTTAAATCTATCTAACATATACGCATACAGCTGAAAGCTAGTTATTAAGTTTTTGTAACATAAGTTAAGGTGACCAACTACTTTTTGTTCAAAAAGAGTACACTTTGCAAGTATTTCATAGGTAGGGTAGCCAGTTTTGAAATTCGGAAAAACAGTACAACCAGCACAAAAAGCATTACAATTAAGGAAAAACAGTACATTTTTTAACGAAAACATAAGTATTTATTCAAGTCTTAGCATGTTTTGAGCTATTAATTAAAAAGCAACAAATATACTATTAATTCAAAAGAAACAAAAATAATATTAAAAAAACACTTAAAATATATGAGATCATAGGCAATATGCATTATAAAACTTTTTGTACAAAGAGCTTGAAAATTCATTTTAAATATATGTACACAATAAAAGGCATATAAGATTATATTTTGTTGTTTGGGCTGAGTTGTATTGCGTGTATTACAAAATTTTTAAATTTTCAGATTGTGGCAATGTTTATATGTATATTAAAATTAATGTCAATTCTACACATTTGGTATGCTTTGTTTTTAAACTTTTATTTTACATTTTAATTAAATAAAAATATAAAATATTTTTTAATTCATTAAGTATAAAATTATTTGCATATATGTACATATGAGCCCTTCATTTTGAAAGTGGCATGAGTCATTTTGTTTTTAAATCGATATATTAAAGGGTTTTCGCTTTAACACGTTTAAAAATATGGATGATTTTTTGTTATCAAATATTAAAAATGTTTATAAAAAATCATTGAACAACAAAAAGTACAAAAAACAGTACATTTGCGTACTGTTTTGGATGTTATGCATAAAACAGTACAATTAAATAAAAACAGTACATATACTGCTAAAAACAGTACGTTTGGCACTCCTATTCATAGGTGAAAAAAAGAAGAAAAAACGATAAAAACTTTATTTTCTTTTAAAAACATATTTTTCTTCGGAGTGGATTTTTTTCGCTAAATGAGGATGTTCGTCTAATAATGTAGCCACATCCGAACAACTTTCATTTTGCATATTAAATTTGACTGTTAAGACGGCAGATAATGTTTTTACAGAAAGTTGGGACTTCTCACTGCTCCAATAATCACTCCCTAGTGAAAATACCCTTTCAACAGCAGCATTAGTGCCTGGACAACATAAGGAAATTTCTATTAAAACTTTTAAATTTTCATGTGGGATATCTTCTACTTTAAAATGCCGAAAGATTTCTACCCATCTTTTGTCAAGTTCTATTTTCTCATCGTTCCATTTCTTCAATTTTTCTTCATTTAAATATAAATTTACTCTTCGAATTTCTTCAAAAAGAAAATTGTCATTAATAACAATATCTTTTACTTCCTTCATTACAAATTCGATTGCTGAAGAAACTTCTTTCCATTCAATTTTACTATTTAGAAGGTCCATTTGAAGCAATTTAATGCTCTAAAGTTCACTATCCATTCTTCGATATATTCATAGCAATTTTTATAAAAATTTTTAACTCCTTTGAAAAATTCATTTTTTATTCCAGGATTGGAATCTTCCAAAACGGTCAGTTTATTCTTTAGAATTAGTGGTAAAAATCCATCATTAAATCTTGATTTACATTGCAGTATGAAATCGTTTAATATAATACAAACTTCTGCTGCTGAAATTTTATCTCCTTCAATTTGTAGAGTAATTTCATGAAACAACGACGCCTGACTGTGAATAAAATAAAGCATAGGTTCTAATATAGCGTTTTGAAAGAATTTCTTCAAA
Organism: Germaria angustata; assembly: GCA_963681545.1. Classification (NCBI taxonomy): domain Eukaryota; kingdom Metazoa; phylum Arthropoda; class Insecta; order Diptera; family Tachinidae; genus Germaria; species Germaria angustata. Next base: position 19,677,910 of record OY813003.1, on the reverse strand, counting down.
ATTGTAGGACATTTGTCAAGTCTTAAAAAATATGAACGTAGTGGATCATATAACTGCAAAACGCGTTCTAATGCTGGAGTTAAAGCAAGCCATCTGACTTTGGAATAACCAAGCAGTTTTTTGTATTGAATACCAGCCTCTTCACAAAATTCTTTCAAACTTGCTACCCGTACTGTAAACCGATTGAAATATAGATATATATTTGTAATAATTACTTCCACATCTATTGACATTGAACTTGATGCTGTATTGATGGCATTTGATATAATGTGAGCATTACAACCAATTCCCAAAATATTTCGTTTCAGAAGATATTGTAATTTTGTGTACACATTATTGACACCTTTACGGGTGCGTCCTCCAAAATTGGTATTTGTGTTATCAGCCGAGAGCGCCAAAATTTTCTTATTCAAATTGTTGTCTGTTATAACACGAAATAAGTGATTAGACAAAATGTCTGATGTTTCCCCATCCAATGATTCCAAATTTAAAATCTTAATTTGAATACCGTTCTTAATATCGAAATACCTTACCAAAATTGGATAAAGTTTTATTTCATTGTGAATCGATGCGTCTGATAGAATAGATATATGTGATACAGAATCCAGATTTTCTGATAGCATTTTCTTGCAGTATTCATTAAATACGTTGGTTACGATAGACTCACATTTGTTCGCGCACAAAAAAATTTTTCGTCACAAAATTTTTTTAATAATTTAGTAGTGCAGTCCATGTTGCGAAAACTTTGATTATGGATTATTGTGTGAAAAGCGAAAGTACCCTCCATAACTGCCAATTTTTTTTCATTAGTTCCAAAAGTATTCCCTTTATAAAATGTTGTCAGTTTGGATGTTGACGCTGCTGTGTCATGAGACGTTTTATGTACTTTAGTTTCAATGTGTGCCGTTATTGCACTACGTCCATGAATTGCAATTGAAAATTCCCTATTGCAGATTGTGCATTTAACCAAGGAGTCATCATTTTGATTTTTGACTACAATGAACGGAAACTCTTTTTTTTAATTTTCGTTTAAACGATTTTTCCTTCTCTTGTTATCGCTCATATTTGAATTAATAATCTAAAAAGTACATTAGTAATATATTTATTATTTTGATTTTAAATAAATATTATAATCTGATATTATTTAAGTAAAATGAAACTATAATATTAATACTTACATGCAACTTCACCTTCAATAGATAAATAAAATTTTATTTTATGTTGTACACCTCAAATCTTGTAAACTTGAACAAATAGTACGAAACTGTTGGTTTTTTTAAGCTCAAATTAATTAAACAGAAAGGGAATTCCCATAAAACTTTGCCGTACATGCTACGCACAAAATAACCAGAAAGGTCAGAACACAGCAATTACAGAGAGATAGATATATCCATCTCTTTTCACAAATTTAATTTTGACGTTGTTAGAAAAAGAGGTCTGTAGTATCTATCTATCTCTGCAGGTACATAATACGGCCTCTCAATTGTGCCGGAAACGGCAGCCATATGTGCGCGTAAATAAAATTGAAATAAAATCTTTTAGAAATACAAATGAGTATAAAATTATACAAATGAGTACTTTCAGAGTACAGGATTTGAAAAGAGTACGGTTTGCGAAAAACTCAGTAAATGAGTACAGTTGGTCACCTTACATAAGTAGGCGTTTACATGTATTAAATACCACGTTTATACGCACGTCTTATTTGCAAATAGAACTATTTGCAAATAACTAATTCACTGTTTATACTGGAAATTGCAAACAGAACTTATGTTATTATTAGTGATGCCATGTGACGAAAATATGATTGTTTGGTAAGTAAAACACAAAAAACGTTCATGAAGTGGCAACGTCTTACTTTTTATTTGCAAATAGTGTCGTTATTCACGACTTGTTTAAGTGAGTTAATAAGTTACAATAAAAAAGTTATACGGCAACCTACTTCTTTTTTATTTGCAAGTAAGACGTGCGTATAAACGTAGTAAAGGTTAATTAATTTTAGATAGGATACTTTTATGATATGGCAGCACAATAGATTAGCTGTTTTCCAACTACTTCCCAATGTATTCACAGAAATGTGTTTAGGAAAAACGCCATTGATATATACTACGTTTATACGCACGTCTTATTTGCAAATAAAAAAGAAGAATGTTGCCGTATAACTTTTTTATTGTAACTTATTAACTCACTTAAACAAGTCGTGAATAACGACACTATTTGCAAATAAAAAGTAAGACGTTGCCACTTCATGAACGTTTTTTGTGTTTTACTTACCAAACAATCATATTTTCGTCACATGGCATCACTAATAATAACATAAGTTCTGTTTGCAATTTCCCGTATAAACAGTGAATTAGTTATTTGCAAATAGTTCTATTTGCAAATAAGAAGTGTGTATAAACGTGGTAATAGTGAGCGTATACATCGCCAATCCTTTGTATTAATGTACATACACACACATTTACACGCTGCTCGCAGAAGTAAACAAACGACAGCAAAGATCTGTAAACCAGCGATAGGCAAAACAAGGGCGCGGCGCCAATGCTTACGCTCTTACATCGTGTACATGTGCACACGTATTGCAGAGAAATAAAAAACATAAATCAGTCTCACTCGAGAACTCAAACACGATGGACGTGTTAAGCTTCTTGTTAGAAATTAGCGTTGCCATATGCAAAAAGTGAGATCCCCAGAAATTCATATGAAATTAACCTGAAGAAATACTAGTTCTTATAAACAAAATTTTTATGAGAAAATGGAGATTTAAGATTTCAAATTTAGGTATGACATGAAAATGTCAGATCTGGCAATAGTGATTCTTTATGTGTGTTTGTTAGGGCAAACAAAATGTTTCTATGTATTTTTGCCTATCGCTGCTGTAAACTCTCAAGCACACACAAGTGTCCACGCTCCCCTCCCTTCATTTTGTGTTCCACACCAAACGAACTAACAACCGACCGATCCAACAAAACGAAATGTACACACACACACATTTACACGCTGCTCGATAAATAAGCAAAGCCAAAATCATTTGATTTCACAACAAAAACAACAGCGGCATTTACAAACCAACAACAACATCGGCATGTACAAAAAAGTCTAAAATATCATGCTCTAAAATATTTATTTCCTTAACTACATAAAACTTTTATATATAAACATATAATTTTTTTAATGTAATTCGAAACAAAACATATTACCAAAACTGAGTAACATATAAAAATTGCTAAAATATGTTTTAATATATAAGTAAAAGTGGGTGAAAGTTGACAAACATTTTCTCAAAATTTTGTGCTCAAGATCAACACCCCTACCTTACCGTATAACGTATTCTACGTTAAAAATATGCCAACCGTTTCGTTAACTTGCATTCAGCTCCACCCGCCATCCTGACCAATATCCAACCCTACATAAAACGTGGGGTCCAAATTGCATTTCATATATCCAAAATTGTGGACAATCGTTCTTAAGGGTAGGAAAAGTTAACGGTGCAGACGTTATAACCTCAATAGAAAAAGCAACTACATACATACATATGTATGTATGTAATTTAACGAAACGGTTGGCATATTTTTTTTGTTAACTGTATGAAATTTTTACTTAATTTGTTACTAGGCTGATTTTTTTGTTAAAATTATTATTTTACCTCCCAATTGCCTGAAAATAAGAGAAGTAACGGTGAAGAAATGCCCTTTATGGTAAAAACTGAAACTTACTCAGTTGCAGTTATTCTTTTTTTTACTCATTCGTAAATTTTGTATGTAAGCTTAATTCTTTCTTAAAGAAAAATTTGGCATTATTGATAAGTTTGATCTTGAGTAAACACGACACCACCATAATAAAGGACCTTTGAAAATTAAATATTAACTAAAACTTCTACATAGTAGAAAATTAAAGTTTAAAAATTCAAAGCAAATTAAAACAGTAAAAAAATAAAACAAAAAGTATATGGAAAATTAAACTTTATGTAAAAAATTCTACATAGTATAAAAAGATTTAAAATAAAAAACTTATATGGAAATTTAAACTTTATGTAAAAAAATTAAATAAGAATATATTATTAGAAATAAAAAATTTAATAAATAAATAAAATTGAATGAGTGAAAGTGTTTGATATCCCTTGGAGAAGCAACTAAAAATTAACTTATACATACGTATTTGTACATATTTGCTGACACAGCCTACAATATTCAAGCGTGTTTTGTTGGACAGTCCACACACTGTTAATTTGATGATACATACATGTGGAACATCTGTTGATGTAAGGCAACAGTAAAATAATAATAATTTTATATAATGAGCATTTCTGTTTAATTCTGAATTAGTTTAATTTGACATTCATCAATAAAGAGGGTACTTCCAAATAATTTTTTTTTATAAAAAGTCGCATGGAGTTTTAATCAGCGTTGACAACTTTGCAATTTCAAAAAAGCACTAAAATTGTGTAAAAAGCGTCTATTTAAAAAAAAGCAAAACTCAACATTTTGTTTTGGTTTGACTTGCAGTTTTGTTTTATAAATTTGATGAGAGGACAATTCGTAATTTTTTAACACATACAATACACTCAAAACCTGGGCCCAAATCGTAGCACTCGTAATCGAGTGAAATTCGTTGAAACTTTTTCTTTTTGAAACCACAGCATTCGATATTGAGTAACTACAATCAAATCGCAGATTGCGGCATTCGATAACAAGTAATCGATCGAAAACTTTCTATCGAAACATCACTTGATAGGCTTACAGTTCATTTCTTGTTTTTCCTTTAACAAAATAAATTAAACCTTGATATTGGCCTACTGTAAATAATAAGAAATGTAAGTACATATTAATTAAATCTTTCTAGAATAATAATTTGAAAAACTTCCTTTCTGCATCAGACGAATGAAAATAAAATAAACGGCAAGCAAAAGGAACTTGTGTTACTTCCCTGTATCAGATAGTGATAGAGAATCGCTTTTGCTTCTCATGAGTCTTCGAGGGTGCATAAAATTTTCATCTTCTTCATTAGAAGAAAACGAAACAAAATAAAAACGGAGGATCTAAAAAATAGAAGTAATTAAAAGCAACAATATATTTAGTTGTTTATAGAAACGTTTGCTATCGAGTTTCTTAATTCTTTGTTTACATTTTCTTAATCACCATGCCTTTCCTAATAACAGACCAATAACAACTATTGTAGCTCTAAGAAGAAAAATTTTATTAACAAATACATAAATATTTAGGATGCAATCGGAAATGCAATTTCTACGAAAACGAATGAACAATTTAATCAACAAAAGTTTATATAGTATGAAAATTTGATAAAATCCTCCTTTTATAAACACACCGTTTACATAATTCTTACAATTAAACATTTCATGAAGCTTTTTTTGCAACTCCATTTCTTGCGCCTTTTTCACTTTCTCGCTACAAGTTTTTGAGTACACGAACACTTTTCAGTAATAAGTAGTAAAACTGACAGTGTTTAAAAGAAATCACATTACATTACGCACATACTTACATACATATTTTCTATACATGAATAAAAAAAAAAGATTACGCATTGCGCAGGTCTGTTAGTTTGTTGTGTAGCGATCAGCTGTTTGTGTGACGTAGACATAGAATATATGTATGTAAGTTGTAAACGAAGTACATACATACTTACATACATTTCTGTACGAAAAGTGCAACAGAATTGAGGTGAAAAACTAGAGAGCTGCACAAAATATTCTAAAAGTTCTGTGTTCTATTCTACACTACTTCCAAACACAGTATTTCAGTGTAAGCATAAATAACAACACAAAAATAACAAAACATGAATCTGACCAAAACAAACCAAACAGCATTTGAAAAGTTATTCTCTACAGTGCTTGTTAGTGCTTGTGTTTTCAGAACAACTAGAATATCCAAACAAATACCGACAATGAAGTAAAAATACGGCAAATCATAGCAGAAACACCAAGTACAATAGAACATTTCCTACTCAGGCTACTGAAAGAATTACTGAGATGGTAAAGCAACACATTAAACCATACACACACATGCACATAAGTATGTAGATGATGCGTGTTAAAAAATTTGTGTGCGCCCATGTTTTTCTTTTCGTTCACAACACATTCAAGAAAAAATAATATGAAAAAAAACTAAAAGAAGGTATAGTTCTCATACAATTTACATACATATGTAAGTATGTACATAGATATGTATGTATGTATGTATGTACTAAATATTATTTCATTGTAACTAAAACCTCTTTAAAGCGTTTTCTTATTTACAACAGAACGCAAGTGTTTCTTAATGTGTGAGTTTCTTTTGGCCTAGGTCTACTATCAAAACATTCAAGCATGTTTTGAATGTTCTACTTCAGTTTTAATGTTCTATAGAACCTTTGTTCTGTTCGGCTTTATTTTGTTCCAACATTGTTCTACTTCAGTTTTGTTATATTCTTCAATGTTTTTACTGTTAAGCAAAACACATATCTTTGGAAGTATGTATATGTTTTGAAATGAGAGAGTAATAAGCACACACTATTTGAAATTTAACGAAATTGCTTGTAAGACATTTTTCGTATGCTTGTGCAGCTCTCTATGAAAAACGTACAAAAATTAATTAAAAATAAAAATGAAGCGTGCACTAAATAACTGTAATAATGAAAGCAATTCAAAAGCGTGTAAAATAAACTTTTTCAATTTTTCCTTGCACACTGGTGCAAAGAAGCAGGAGATACTTTTTTGTGACCGCAAGGAAAAATTCAATGTGAAGACGTCGCATGTCTACACGGAACATTTTAAACCGAATGATTTTGAATGGGTAAGTCTATTTTTTAATGTATCCAAAAATTAAAAATTAAATTTTTGCGAGTCCATGATAAGGATTTATTAACAGAAGATTTTTGACTCGTGTGGCTGTGCCCACTGTCCGTGAAGCACCTTCTAAAAACGAGTTTGTAAGGAAAAAGCCACTTGAATGCAAAAGCGTGAAAGCAAAAAAAAAAAATTAAATGTCTCTTAAAGAACAGGATGCAGAGATCGTTTTCAAAGGTAAAAAATTAAAGATTCAATACCTTATAGAATTACTTATCAAAGTCCAGCAGTGCAGGTTATAATTGTAATAAACTCGGCTGTTTAAACAATAAGGCACAGAGTTTATTATACTCGTATTCAAATAAATATTCATTTCAATTTTTCTTAAGAGCGAATTGATGTTGTTTCGTACATGAGTATTTAGTGAGTAACTTAACTAGACATTGTACAAATTATGTAAAATTGTACAAATACAGTAAAATATTTGTTACAATTATCCATTTGTTCCTAAAAATGCATACACTCTATATACTATGTACTAAGTAACAACAATATTGAAAGAGAGTAATGATAACAATGATATTCATAATGATCTTTAATAACAGTAATGATAATCATAATATTCATATTGATCTTAACTAAGTCAATACCCTTGACATTAATAATGATCGTTAATAAGAGTAAAGATAATAATAATAATCATACGGATCTTTACTAAGTCAATACCCTACAATAGTAACTGAAGTTATTATAGTACAACAGTAAGAATATGAAGAATTTGTTGAACGGCAAAATGAAGACCTTTATGTAAATAATAATAGTGACATAGACTGCTTCAAAAAGGAGAGGTTCGTTGAATATGACTTTTGGTTTGATTATTATTTATTATTATTATTATTGTATTTACTTTCAGGGAACATCTTCTTAAAGAGAATTCTGTCCTTAAACAGCCTTTAAAAAAACAAGCAGCACAATTAGGAGCTCAAACCCGACACCCGCACCAAATATTTAAAAAAATAATAAAGACGGTCTTCTCAATAAAAAAAATTTGTAAATGACTTAATAGGCTCACATTATTTTTCATCATATTAAATGTGATGAAAAAGTAAAAAATAATTTTTTAAAGCTAGAATGTATTTTAAAATTCGAAAATATAATTGGGAGCTTAAAGACAGCACAAAAACAGCACATCTAGAAAAAGAAAATTTAATAAAACAAAAAATTAAATTAAATTTTAAAAATTTTGGTTTTAATTTTATTTTCAATAAAAATTTTGCTGCAGCAAAAGGATACATACATATTATGATTGTCGACGTCGACGTCACATCAAGTCGACAGTAAAAAAAGGCAGAAGTTCTGAACTCCTTGTAGGCAATAATTAACTAATATTGATGGCCAATTGTAATTTTATAAGCCATAGTAGTAGTAATATCCTATAAATAATATTTAATAGTTCTCGATAACGATCCCACATTTGCCAATATATTGATGTCGACTTGGTTTGAGGTCGACAATCCTAATAAGGGGGATTACTTTCAGCTATTTAGCATTACGGAGGGTAATGTTTTTTTTATAAATTTGCTTTATAGAAATACTTACAACAATTTATGAACTAATTTCTGAAAAAAAATCCTTAATCCTATATAAGCCGAAATATAAAGTTTTTAAGCCCGCAATTGCTCTTCCTCAAATAGCTTCAAGCCCAAACTCAAAAGTTTTATTCCACTACATCTCTTTTCCGTCCATTTAAAATTTTGTTCAAATTGATGCACGCGTTTCGAAGTTAAGTATGTAGTTATTTATATATACATATATGTATGTATATGTATATAAAAATCAAAAGTTTCTTGTGGCTTTAGCTCTTCATATGCCGACATTTCATTGGTTGCTAAAACCAAATCGTCAGTGAAGTTTAAGCAAAAGCTCTAATTGCTTCTAACGATTAGTTGGGGAGAATATCCCAAATAAGGAATTTCAATATTAAGCATATACTTATGTATGTATATACATATGTATATATATATACAGTATAATTCGCTTATAATCCACGGTCAAATCTGCACACAAATTTTGGACTATAGCGCCATTTGGACTATAAGCACAATTTTTCTATAAGCTAATATTTTGTTATAGGTGAATTTGTATACAAATTTTCTTTTTGACTATAAAAAAATATACTTAACAAAATGCTAATATTTACATAATTGACAAAAAAACATTTCTTTATTTGAAAGCATTTATGTAACTGCATACATACATATCTACATACTTATTGCATGTATACATTTACACATACATATGTACATACTTATTGTGTGTATGTAAGTTTTCTCATATTATTTAAAGAAATTTGTTATTTTTGATTGATTTAATTTTACTGAATTCTTAAGAATTTTGTCCTCTATCTTTTCGAATATGTTGTCAAAATTTACATCTTAACCCATTTTGGAAACAACTTGTATGTACATACATACATACATATGTACAATTTTACTCAAAAGTCAGTTTGTTTAATTGAACAACATTAAAAGGGTAATCACTTGATTTTTGTCAAAATAATACTGGGTTCCATTCTTATGTACTAAAATTTGTCATTTGGACTATATGTGAAAAACTTCGCACTAATTTATTTTTTTTTGCCTCACATATAAATGGCGTATAACGGAAAATGGACTATATTGGTAATGGATTGAATAACGAATATTTTGTATGAATTTCACTAATATATGGCAGAAAGTAAACCTTTTTTGGAATATATTGCTAATTCCACTATAAGCGGTGTGGCTTATAAACGAAATATACTGTATATATATATATATATATATATATATATATATATATATATATATATATATATATATATATATATATATATATATATATATACATACATATATTTATATATATATATATATATATATATATATATATATATATATATATATGTATATATATATATATATATATATATATATATATATATATATATATATATATGTATATATATATATACATACATATATTTATATATATATATATATATATATATATATATATATATATATATATATACATATATTTATATATATATATATATATATATATATATATATATATATATGTATATATATATATATATATATATATATATATATATATATATATATGTATATATATATATATATATATATGTATATATATATATATATATATATATATATATATATATGTATATATATATACATACATATATTTATATATATATATATATATATATATATATATATATATATATATATATATATATATAGGTATATATATATATATATATATATATATATATATATATATATATATATATATATATATATATATATATATATATATATATATATATATATATATATGTATATATACATACATACATATATATATATATATATATATATATATATATATATATATATATATATAGGTATATATATATATATATATATATATATATATATATATATATATATATATATATATATATATATATATATATATATATATATATATATATACATACATATATTTATATATATATATATATATATATATATATATATATATATATATATATATATATATATACATACATATATTTATATATATATATATATATATATATATATATATATATATATATATATATATATATATATATATATACAGGTATATATATATATACTAGCTGACCCGGGCAAACCTTGTTTTGCCTTCAAATTTGCATTAAATCGACATAGCAATTATTGTTCAAATAAAGGTATCGGGCTAATTAACCCCACTACACGCTGGTTAAGGACCCAACGCCTTCAGCAAAACGCAGCATAGGCTTATCGCGCTAATCTCTATTGGGCAAAACACAAAAAACAAAATATTGGGCCATCTGTCGAACGCAGAAACACTCGCCACGTCCCATAGAACATGTATATACAGTTTGGTCAAAATCGCTGCAGTAGTTCTTAAGTTACGGTGCAAAAACACACACACAAAACTAAGTATTGCGCCATCTGTTGGACGAACTTCAAACTACACAGAAACACTCCTCACGTCCCATAGAACATGTATATAAACTTTGATCAAAATCGGTGCAGTAGTTCTTGAGTTACGATGCAAAAACACACACACAAAACTAAGTATTGCGCCATCTGTCGGACGAACTTCAAACTACACAGAAACACTCCTCACGTCCTATAGAACATGTATATGAAGTTTGGTCAAAATCGGTGCAGTAGGTCTTGAGTTACGGTGCAAAAACACACACATAAAACTAAGTATTGCGCCATCTGTCGGACGAACTTCAAACTACACAGAAACACTCCTCATGTCCCATAGAACATGTATATAAAGTTTGGTCAAAATCGGTGCAGTAGGTCTTGAGTTACGGTGCACACACACACACAAAAGTAAGAATTGCGCCATCTGTCGGACGAACTTCAAACTACACAGAAACACTCCTCACGGCCCATAGAGCATGCATATAAAATTTGATCAAAATCGGTCCAGTAGTTTTTGAGTTTAGCGATCACAAACATACACGTAATTTTTATGTACATATAGCTGACACCGTCAGCTCAAAATATCTTCGGAACTACATAACCGATTTAAGAGTTTGATATCTCGTTTAGAAGAACATGACAACGGCTTTCCAAAAAAAAGTAAAATAAAATAAAAAAAGCACAAAAATTAAAAATATATGTATATGTCATTGGTGGTGCAATATGAAAATTGGATTTTGCCACGCCCCTCCGCCCACAGACTTCACAGTGTCACCCGCCCGAGTATTCTGAAGGTTCCCTGAAAATTTCGTCAAAATCGGCCCAGCCGTTTTGGAGCCATTACGTTACATACATACATACACACATCCAATTTTATATATAGATTTGATTTTGCCACGCCCCTCCGCCCACAGACCGAAAATAAAAAATCGGACTTCACAGTGTCACCCGCCCGAGTATTCTGAAGGTTTTACTGAAAATTTCGTCAAAATCGGCCCAGCCGTTTTGGAGCCATTACGTTACATACATACATACATACATACATACACACATCCTATTTTATATATATAGAAGACTAGCTGACCCGGGCAAACCTTGTTTTGCCTTCAAATTTGCACTAAATCGACATAGCAATTATTGTTCAAATAAAGGTATCGGGCTAATTAAACCCACTACACGCTAGTTAAGGACCCAACGCCTTCGGCAAAACGCAGCATAGGCTTATCGCGCTAATCTCTATTGGGCAAAACACAAAAAACAAAATATTGGGCCATCTGTCGGACAAACTTCAAACTAAACACTCCTCATGTCCCATAGAACATGTATATAAAGCTTGGTCAAAATCGGTGCAGTAGTTCTTGAGTTACGATGCAAAAACACACACACAAAACTAAGTATTGCGCCATCTGTTGGACGAACTTCAAACTACACAGAAACACTCCTCACGTCCCATAGAACATGTATATAAAGTTTGGTCAAAATCGGTGCAGTAGTTCTTGAGTTACGATGCAAAAACACACACACAAAACTAAGTATTGCGCCATCTGTCGGACGAACTTCAAACTACACAGAAACACTCCTCACGGCCCATAGAGCATGCATATGAAATTTGGTCAAAATCGATCCAGTAGTGTTTGAGTTTAGCGATCACGAACATACACGTAATTTTTATGTACATATAGCTGACACCGTCAGCTCAAAATATCGTTGGAACTACATAACCGATTTAAGAGTTTGATATCTCGTTTAGAAGAACATGACAACGGCTTTCCAAAAAAAGTAAAATAAAATTAAAAAAGCACAAAAAATAAATATATGTATATGTCATTGGTGGTGCAATATGAAAATTGGATTTTGCCACGCCCCTCCGCCCACAGACCGAAAATAAAAAATCGGACTTCACAGTGTCACCCGCCCGAGTATTCTGAAGGTTCTCTGAAAATTTCGTCAAAATCGGCCCAACCGTTTTGGAGCCATTACGTTACATACATACATACATACATACATACATACATACACACTTCCAATTTTATATATATATATATATATATATATATATATATATATATATATATATATATATATATATATATATATATGTATATATATAGTTATATATATACATATATATATATATATATATATATATATATATATATATATATATATATATATATGTATATATATAGTTATATATATATATACATATATATATATATATATATATATATATATATATATATATATATATATATATATATATACATATATACATAAATGCTTAATATTGAAATTCATTATTTGGGATATTCTCCCCAATATATACTTATATATATATATATATATATATATATATATATATATATATATATATATATATATATATATATGTATGTATGTATATATATATATATATATATATATATATATATATATACTAGCTAACCCGGCAAACGTTGCTTTGCCTTCAAATTTTATTTTTATTGGTACCACGCCCCTTTGTACAATCCCGCCCATATTTGCAGCAGCACTTAAAAAATGCACACCAAACCGACGTACCTAATTTTGTTCAAATACCGTTATCAGGAGCAGAAATAATAGATTTTTAATTTATGGTTTGTATGGGAGCTACCACGCCTCTTTGTACAATCCCGCCCATGTTTGCAGCAGCACTTAAAAAATGCACACCAAACCGACGTAACAAATTTTGTTCAAATACTGTTATCAAGAGTAAAAATAATAGATTTTTAATTTATGGTTTGTATGGGAGGTACCACGCCCCTTTGTCCAATTGGACCGAACTGTAAATTTAAACCATCCGGGGCGCCACCCAAACGCATACAAAAAAATTTATGCAAATCGGTCCAGCCGTTTAGGAGGAGTTCAGTCACAACACACGTACAGTAGAATTATATATATAAAGATATATATATATATATATATATATATATATATATATATATATATGTATATATATATATATATATATATATATATATACTTACATATATATATATACATATATATACATATATATATATATATATATATATATATATATATATATATATATATATATATATATATACTTACATATATATATATATATATATATATATATATATATATATATATATATATATATATATATATATATATATATATACATATATTTATATATGCATATATATATATATATATATATATATATATATATATATATATATATATATATATATGTATATATACATATATATATATATATATATATATATATATATATATATATATATATATATATACATATATTTTTTTGTACATTTCATTTTCTATTTACACCTTGCGAAGCCAAAAAGGCTTGTCTGCAGGTAAAGTTATATATTTATGATTTACATTATTAGAAATTTAATGAATTTAATTTAATTACATTTGTTGGACGGTGGACGGCCTAGCAAATGAAACACAGATTTCAGCTTAACTTCAATTGGTAGCGCTTTAATCTATAATTTTATAATAAATTAATTTTGCCTTTTAGCATATTATTTACAATAATTCCACTTACACTTGTGTTCTTCTTAGACTAAGATATAAATTTACTAGCGTCCGGTCTCACAACAGAATTTGCTAGTCGCAATCAAAAAAAAAACTTTAACAATTAAATAAATTTATAAAATTAGACAAATTCAGAAATCTAACTTTATAGGCTTTAACAATTAAATAAATTTATAAAATTAGACAAATTCAGAAATCTAACTTTATAGGCACAAAGTCTGACTCATTGTAAAAAATTAAAAATGGTTCTCATAATATGGCGAAAAATACAAAGATGAAGTCGATTGACAGATCTGCCAGATGTTACTCGGTGACACCGTCCGTGCTGCCAGACGACAATTACATATTTACAGTGTCGTGGAAAGTAATCTTACCACGCAACATTCCCCCCTCCGTAAACTTCGTGCGCCCCGCAAGGAGTTTACTTTTCAACATCTAGCTTCGCTAACTTGACTGCAGGTCGGGTGATAAAGCCATCTTTAGTTCTGACAACCGCGCTGCGAACCTGGTTATCTTTCGCACGGCAGACGTCGACAACCATTCCTTTCCGCCAGCTGTTACGTTTAGCGTTTTCGTCAACGACGATCACGACGTCACCAATGGCAATAGGGTCGGCCACATTCTCGTGCCACTTTGCACGCCTTGTTAAGCCCGGAAGGTACTCACGTAACCAACGCTTCCAAAACTGATCCGCCAATGCACTGGAAATTCGAAAATTCTTGCTCAAAGCCACCCCGCTATTGTCTGGCATAGCTCGCTCTCGCACACCACTCGAACAGCCGATCAGCAAATGATTTGGTGTAAGGGCCTCGCTATCAGATGTCTTTAAAGGCACGTAAGTTAGTGGGCGTGAGTTGATAATATTTTCGACGTCCGCCAATGCCGCTCTCAAAACTTCTTCGCGCAAACCACCGACTGGGAGGATATCCATCAAAACTGACTTAATGGACCTTACCATTCTTTCCCAAGAACCCCCCATGTGTGGGGAGGCCGGAGGAATAAATTTCCACTCAATTTCTGGGTATTTGCGTTCAAGCTCATCCGAAGTGATTTTTTCTACTTCTTTCTTCAAAATACGACTTGCTCCTCTAAAGTTCGTCGCATTATCCGATATAATACGCTGTGGGACTCCTCTGCGACTGATAAATTGCTTAAACACTAACAAAAATGAGTCAGTAGACAATGACGGCGCAATTTCTATGTGCACTGCACGAACAGTCATACACGTGAACAGCACGCCCCAGCGTTTCTCTCTGCGTCTGCCAATAACTACCTCCAATGGTCCAAAATAATCAACGCCGCACAGTGGCTGAAAAACGTTTTTCATTGGCCAAAATTCTGTAACTTTTGAACCGATCAAAATATTGAAGTAATTCTTTTTTTAATGGATAGATATTTAATTCAGCTTGACTCAGTTTTAATTACATTGAAATTGATTGAGTACTTCTTAAGGACTTCTAGGTCAAAGTTGAACTTTTGATTTTTTTTTTAACTTTTGGAGTGAAATATGGGTTTATTTTTTTTATTTGCATATTAAAAAATTTTATATTTTGATCTTAATAATAATTATAATTATTTTTTGTGATAATGGAATTTTTTTAATGTTACACTCAAAAAAATTTTTTACACTGAAAAAAATTTTTTACACTCAAAAAAAATTTTAAAATTAACTGGAAACAAGGTTTAAATCCACTCCTGTTCTTTCAGATGCTGTTTCTGGATCTGAAAAGAATCTTCGTGCGGTATTGCCATCATTTGTATTGCCTGACCCTTGTTTTGGCTGATCTATAATCAATCCAATTTTGCGATATTCATCTTGAACATGTTTCTTTTCTGAACTTCTTAGCTCTTTGTTGGTTTCATTGTTTCTTATGGATCCTGAAGACCCGAAATCCAAATCATAACTGATTTTTAGTATATGTTCCATAAGTCGTATTCTTGCATGTAGTGGTGATAATCCAAATTCATATGCATCGGTATTATCCAATGATTTTGTCGGAACTTGGTTTAATTGGGTTGATGCTGCTTGGCATATAATGCAGCTGGATGCAGCCTTCGTGTTAGTCAAAGCCTGACCTACTTTTCCATCTATCATTGTAAGTTCTTATTGGTAGCTTACTTCAATTTGCTGCCCATCTAACTGTAATTGTAATGGCTGTAGTGTTGCAATTTGGGCCTTGATATCACCAATTTCTTTGTTAATGGCATCACGAGTTCTGTTTTTGAATTCAAATTTGATTGGCCTGCAGCATTTCGTAGAAGATGGTGTCTCATTTTTCCAAATATCCATTGTTTGCGTTGCACTAGTTGAAGGCTCTGAATCTTCCAAAATCGTTTTCAATCGCAATGGTACAATTGATACCATGAACATATCCGAGTCCGAAATATTTTCACATACAACTTGTTTGTATTGGTTTTGTCCCGAAGAACCATCACATCCCCATTTGCAAAAAAGAATTAGCTTTGTTTTTCCATATTTCGTTAACGCATTTCCTGGTATTGATTGTAGCAAGCGTTCGGCTGTGTGATCAAGTAGAGATTGTAGTTGTACCTCTGCCGAAATTGGTGTGATTGTAATAGTATCATTTGATGGCAAACAGTCCATTTTAGCAGCAGTTATGTGATGATATGCTGGATAGATATTTGAGCCCTTTTCAATCGCACGCAATCTGAGCTTAATATATTGCTGTTTTGTTAATTTCAAATCCAGAAATAAGGCTAATGCCTCCTCATTTGTGTACTGTATTGCATCGCTCGGAGTTGGTATACTTTTAAGAATTCGTTTTGTTCTCACTGGAATAGCTTTAATAACTTTTTCAATGATATCCACTTTTGTTAATTGGTTCTGTGATCGTAATTGATGTAGGAAAGATTCTTTTATATTTGTACAATCAATTGCATCGTTAACATCTTTAAGTTTCCGCCTCTTAGATTTATCGCTGCAGTTGTCCAATGATTTGCGTGGTCTTCCAACCTTATCTTGCTTTGCTGTTTCTGCAGCGACCACTTCTAAACACTTTTCACTTTTTATATAAAACTTTTGTTTACTGTAGCTAACTTCTTTGTAGCGTTTTTTTAGTACTTTTACAAAATTAGATAATTGCTCTTGTATTTCGGTGCTACACGAATTTAAGCTTAATTTTATTTTAACGTAAGTAAGAACATCTTCCTGGTTTTTATTTCTAAAATACTGTTCGGCCAGTTCTTTATAACCGAAGCTCTCCATATTTTTCTGAATATTTTTATTTGAGTCTGTTATGATTTATCACTTGCAAATATACGTACGTACACGTAAAGGATTAACTTATTGTGTAATCCCTTATTGAATCCGTAGTTTTATATATTTTTAGATACATGTTATTCACACATTGATCTTCAATTTCATAGCAGGTAGTACTTAAATTGAACAAAACTGCACGTGTTATCCAGACCTTAATATCAGGTAAAACTAATTAGTATCTCGCCAATATGGGGTTCTTTTTATCTTTAGTCGTTTAATGTCGCGATTATTATTATAAAATTGTTTATGACTTTGGCTGACCCTAACAGTTATATTAGAAAGAGATCATATGTTTACTGTAGAACCTATTGTGATATTTTTATTACTGATTTTTTGCTGATCAAAACAAAGCCATAAAACCCTTTCGCAGGTATTATATTTAATTATTTTAGTTTTAGGTAGTCTAAAGTAAAAAACATAAACCTTCAGGCAAAAAAGTGAAAATTTAATACACCATTGTATACGAGTAATTATAGGGCTGTTTATATCAGAGTAATTTGATTTTTTTTTGGAGTAATTTCATTAAAATTAAAAAAGTGTTCTACCGGCGGGTCGTGGCGGGTGCAAAAGTATATATGGGGTGAAAGAAGACACCTTCGCCTTTCTTCAGGTGGTATACGTTTCTTGTTCCCTTTTGTTCCCTAGAAGTTCTATTCCACTAAAATTTAAATTTTAGAAAAATATAGTAGTTTCATAAATATTTCATAACACCTCTAATATTAAACGGTAGAGCGGTAACCAGTTACAACAACTAAAGACTATAATCCTACCAATATTATAAAAAAGACCGCAGGCCATTATCGATGATAGCTTGCGAGTAGTGACCATTTATTTTTGACAAAAAACTGATAAAAAACACCTTTTACTGAAATAACAAAAAACAGTTGAGTTTGACAGCATGCCACGCCCACAATTATCAATAGTTTAACCTAATTTTTTGGCTACCTTAATATGGATATATTAGCTCCAAAATGGCGTAAAAATTTTAAAAATCGGTGACAAAAAAAAATTCGACTTTTGGCCAATGAAAAACGATTTTCAGCCACTGTGCGCCGGTGAAATGAAATGGCTTTGTAAAGATAGCCAAACGTTCAGGAGGCAAATCACCCATTTGAGGATAACTCGGTTTCGCCGCTCGATTTTTGCAAACTTGGCATTTCTTTGTGATATCTTCGACCAGCGCTCTTAACCCACTTATGCGAAAACGCTGTCGCATTTCGTTGACAACGATCTCACTATGATGGTGATGATACTTTCGGTGGTAAAAATCTGCAAGTAAAAACGTTACTGGGTGTCTACGTGGCATGATTATCGGTCGCTTGACACTAATTGCAGTGCCTTCAATTGCATCGATGCGTCCTTTCTCCCTTAATATACCTAAGCCATCCAAGTAGGGAGAGCCTCTATATATAGAACTTTTACGAGGCACACACTTGCCACAGCGAAGCGATTGTATTTCGTTGCCATATTCTTCTTCTTGGCATTTACGTATTATAACGTTTTCCACACTGTCAATATCATTTACGTTTATCAAAGCCTCAATATTTCCTGTCGGAAATGGTGTCTTACGAATAAGACGCAAGAACTTTAACACATTCCATTGAGTGTTGCGATATTTCTCCCATTTACTAAATCGAGCAGAGTCAGGCGCAATTGAAGCCAGTGTGGACACAACTGGATTTTGTTGCTTAATATGATACAAAGGTTTTAGTGCCTTTTCTTCCGTATGGTTGTACTCCATTACAGGCCAGTCAGATTCATCGTTTTTCAGAAAATCAGGACCTGTAAACTATCGTGAGTCGGCTTTGAACTTTGGACCTCCAGTCCACCTCGTTCCATCATCAGCCACATTTTCAGATGACGGGACCCACCGCCACTCCTTAACCTGCGATCCTTCCAAAATCTCACCAATTCGCAGTGCTACGAATTGCTGATATTTTCTGGCATCAGACCTAATCCAGTACAAAACATTTTTGGAGTCGGACCAAAATACACGGCGCGCTATTGGGACTGACAACTCACTGCTTACAAAGTTCGCCAAACGAAGACCTAATACTGCTGCTAAGAGTTCAAGTTTGGGAATTGAAACCGGTTTTAAAGGGGCTACTCTAGTTTTAGTCGCCACCAAACTGCATTTTACTACGCTACCACAATCTGCCCGTGTATACACGAGAGCGGCATATGCATTGATGCTTACGTCAACAAATATATGCAGCTGAATATTTTTACAGCTGCTGGAAAGATCGTAACCACGTGGAATGCGTATTTGTGATATCTCAGGCAGTAATTTGACCCATAGCCACCATTTTTGTTCTTCGTCAGCGCGTACAGGCTCATCCCATGTTATTCCAGTGCGCCAGATTTCTTGCAGCAATATTTTTGCGTAAATAACATAAAATCCTAATAAGTCAAGTGGATCAAATATGGTCATCACGACCCGCAAAATTTTGCGTTTGGTTGGAACCGTTGACTGATCGAAAACATCAGGGCCAAATTTTTTTATAAATGTCCAAATGTCTGAGGTGGGCTCCCACCACATGCCGAGCACCTTTTCGTACTGTCCTGTTGGATCTTGAATACACTTACTTTGTTGCCGCGTTTGCCCTGCTAAAGCATTCAGTACACGCTTCGAATTCGAAAGCCAATTGCGCATTTCAAACCCTCCATCCTGATGAATAGTTTGCACACATTTGGCCATCTCAATCATTTCTTCCTCAGTATCTACGCTCTGCAGCCAGTCATCTACAAATGTGTTTTCAATTATAGCATTAACAGCTCTCGGCTGTGTTTCGCGATAACGAGCAGCATTTTTATTTTTGACATAGTTTGCTAAAGACGGCGAACAGGATGCTCCGAATGTCATCACTGTCATTGCGTATGTAACTATAGGCTTCGAGGTATCGCCATTGCGCCATAAAAATTTTTGAGAGGCCTGATCATCTTTTACAACTCGTACTTGATGAAACATTTCACGAATGTCGCCAGACAATGCTATTTGCTTTTCGCGAAAACGTATGAGAACACCAACGAGCGACTTTAGGAGGTCAGGTCCTTTCATTAACACTGAATTCAGCGAAACGCCATTAACATCTGCGGCTGCGTCCCATACGATTCTGGTTTTGTTCTTATGTTTGTTTGTGACAGTAAATATTGGTATATACCACGACTTACCCCCGCTTGTTAATTCGTGCCGCTGCAACTTCCGTATATAGCCCTTTTTCTCATAATCATTCATTTTATCAATAAGAAAGTTTTTTAGTTCAGGGTTGCGGGTCATTTTCGTCTCAAGACATTGCAATCTACGGGGAGCCATGGGCAAAGATTCTGGCAAATTTATTTTATCATACTTCCACAGCAGGCCTGTCTCCCATACCTTTTCGTTCTCTATATATTTAGTTGTAACTTCCATAATTTTTAAAGCGCGCTCATCATCTTTTGATCGTAAACAGTTAACATTATTTTTTACACCAGTTGCCTCAAGCGAAAAGTAACTTTTAAGCATATCGTCCATGCGGTCATTTGTGTTGCAGGGGCATAAATGCATTAATCTTAAGGACTCTGAGCTTCCTCCACATTGACGATCATACATACTCCAACCAATTCTGCATTTTGCTGCAATTAAGCCATTAACGCCGTTCTCTTTAACTTCAAGGGGAACACAAATGTTTGCATTATCGAGCCCAATTAAAATTCGCGCCTTAGCTGCAGTATATGGAATTATAGGAACATTTTTAAAATCAAGGCAAGAATCAATATCAGATTTTTCAAGCGTTTGTTCAGGCAAATCTAAGGTCGGCACTGTACGAACATTGCGCAGAGAAAATTTTCGTGCATTATTTTCTCGTGAAGCAATCTGCAGTGTGACTATTTTCGAACTCTCCTCCTTTTGTGTAATGTCGCCTGTCCACTGTAAACAAAGTGCTTCCGTTGGGCCTTCAAGGCCAATAGCATCGGCGACCTCACTCTCAATAAGAGTGCAGGCAGCTCCTTCATCTATTAACGCAAATGTATTTAATGACCTATTATTTCCAAAGAGCGTAACAGGAATGTAGCGAAATAAAGTTTTCTTCCTTTCTTTTGCATGAAATAATACTGATTGACTGCCATTTACTTGTCGTGCAACAACCGCCGTATCTTTTGCATTATTCCCGCTACTCTTTTCATTGAATTGCCCCTGTTCATTTCTATTGTGCAGCAAGGGGTTGTGTGGCATTGTACAACCATCGACGCTGCATTGCCTTTTGGAATTACAGCGACGCAAAAAATGTTTTTTAAAGCAACGTAAGCAGAGTTTTTGTTCTCGTATAAACTTCCATCTATCGTCTGTTTTTAACGAAGTAAATTCAGTGCAATCTGCTAAGCGATGCTGCTTTGTACATTTTGGACATTCGCTGGTATTAACAGTTGAATTTCTTTTGGTATCAATAACATCATGCACAAATATTCGCTCTTGTGACTTTTTGCGATAGGTCTGTGCTTCATCATTAGCATACCTGGTTGTTGTAGGCACGTATGACATAACCTGAGTTGCGCACGTCGCTAAGTTGAAAAGCCAGGTATCAAATAGTACTATATCAACTCGAGCAAATGCAATGCGATAACGACCCCAATCCAATTTTAAGTCACTTGGCAATTTATCTAACAAATCATTTAAAAGCATTGGATCATTCAGATAATCAGCAAGCCCCATTGCCTGCATTGTTGCTCTATAATTTTGGACAGCGAGAGCGAAATTAATTAGCGTCTCCAATTTCTCCTTTTTCACAGGTTGCTCTTGTTTTAATTTGCGTTGAAGAGTGTGATGTATTATTTCAGGCCGCCCATATAACATTCGTAATGTTTCAATAGCAAAGGGTACAGTGGCCGACATCATCAATTTGCCACGCACTGCGTCTAATGCAGCACCTTTTAGGCATTTTTGCAACCTTATCAGATTTTCTTGGTCTGTAAAGCCACATCGCTCTGTAGATTGTACATAATTTGTAATGAATATGGGCCATTCATCTGGCTTTCCAGTGAAAATCGGCAAATCTTTGCTAATAACATGGCGCGCTGCGACGTGAGTACTAGACAACGTATAGTCAACCGTTGAATTTAATGTATGTTTACTATTAATAGTCGGTGCTGCTGCGCTACTGTTATACCATGTAACCATGGGCATCGATGACATCATTGGTTGTTGTTGCGAGAACGATGTTTGTGCGTTTGAAAATAAGTTTAAAAATGAATTATTCGGAACAATATATGGAAACGCAGTAGGTACAGTAGAAACCTGAGGCGCTTGCGCATATAACGGTGGCACTGCTGTGCCAGTTGAATATATGCTAGCATAGGTATGTTGTACTGGTGCAAAGTTGGTGGCTGAAACGGTGGGCTGATTCAGGTAGTTTGGATTTCCGGCTAAAGTATTATGAGCAGCAGTGACCGATGTATTTAACGAATTTGCACCGCCTGATGTATTAAAAAAATTCGAGGTAGGAGCTGTAGTATAAGCAGGCGAATTAACTGATGAATTTAACAAATTAGTAGAAGTCGCGTTTGGCTGAGATCGTGGTTTATTTGTCGCTATTGAATTGCCATCTAAGGCAGCATTGGTTCCAAACTGAAATAGCGTTGGCCTTGAAGTATCATGCGACGATAAATTGTGGTGCATTTCAAACAAAGCTGAACTCGAAGCTGCTGGTGTAAAGGAGAGATTGGATGCCCTTGTATTTTGAAAACTAGTACCACCATTCACTAACATGGGTTGAATCCTCATACCAGACAGCTGTGCAGATATGTTCGTTTCTAATTTATCATTATTCGCAGTTGGCTGAGCGGTTTTCTGATGTGAAAGAGCAGGCAATAGTGGATGTTTCCAAGTGACCTGCTTGTCTGTTGTAGTTAGTGGTGCTTTTACCTTTGATACTGGGGCTTTGCGGGTACGTTTTTTAACAGGCTCCTTTCTTACAGCGCCCGAGCGTGTGCGAGGTTCTTCGCGGCTTATGTCATTTGCGTTTGTAGATAGAAAAGAATTACTTACCAGTGCAAAGGCTTGTTTGGGAGTGGATGCATGTGCTCTAGAATCTGAAGCTACCTCAAGTTATTGTTGTCCTACCGGCAGGTTTGCATCGACATTATCCAACGATGCTGCGCCGTCGTCAGCGGCGTTGTTGATGACATAACTGCCAGCAGCAGTGTTTAGTGCGGATGTCCCAGATGAGGTGGTTGTCGTTTGACTATTACCTCCAGTTACGCCATCTCCTCGACTGCCCATCTCGTAATATGAACACGTGCCAATTGAGGTTATGTTGAAGTGCAACGAAAAGTATTAAAGATGACGCAACATTGCGTGGTAAGATTACTTTCCACGACACTGTAAATATGTAATTGTCATCTGGCAGCACGGACGGTGTCACCGAGTAACATCTGGCAGATCTGTCAATCGACTTCATCTTTGTATTTTTCGCCATATTACGAGAACCATTTTTAATTTTTTACAATGAGTCAGACTTTGTGCCTATAAAGTTAGATTTCTGAATTTGTCTAATTTTATAAATTTATTTAATTGTTAAAGCCTATAAAGTTAGATTTCTGAATTTGTCTAATTTTATAAATTTATTTAATTGTTAAAGTTTTTTTTTTTTTTGATTGCGACTAGCAAATTCTGTTGTGAGACCGGACGCTAGTAAATTTATATCTTAGTCTAAGAAGAACACAAGTGTAAGTGGAATTATTGTAAATAATATGCTAAAAGGCAAAATTAATTTATTATAAAATTATAGATTAAAGCGCTACCAATTGAAGTTAAGCTGAAATCTGTGTTTCATTTGCTAGGCCGTCCACCGTCCAACAACATTTTAATAATATACGAGTATATATATACAAAAATTAAAAAATATTTAATAAAATACAGAAAATTGGATATATATAAAAAATTTTAATAATTTTTTGGACTTCTGTAATCTGATAGTACGTAATCATTGCGTGCTGATGAAATAATTCTTTAAAGCTTTCTTCTTATGGTGTTTGTTGTTAATAATTCGAAGGACATCATAAGGGATGTTGGTAAATATATTTGGGATGACAACTGACAACGTTCTACATCCGTAGTCATTTCTATGGCTTTGTACTTGAAATCTTCTTTCTTCATTCATTCGGGTTTCGTAGTTGTGGCTGATTTGTTGTAAAAACCTGGAGTCATTAAAAAAGTCAGTTGCAACTGAAATTTTAAAAATATTTTCAATGCTTAAGATACGAAGATCTTTAGCAATACTGGTTTCCATACAGCTATTATTTCGAGTTGCAATGTTGTTTGAAGTTTCATGTGTTGTATTTTCTTCTTCTTGATTCGCATTTTTGTGCGATTTTAAAATCTTTAGTAATTGATTTTGTGTTTTTTGAAGTTTTCTGCAGTACGTTGAAGATCCCCATGCTGTTATACCATGACGTATGTATGATTCAGCTAACGAAAAGTATACTTGTCTTAACACTGTTGTATTGGAACAAAAACTTAGATGATAGAGTACGTAAGAGGCCTTTCTTAATTTCTTACGAATTTCTTCAGTGTGCTCACGCCATTTAAAGTTATGGTCTACATGTACACCAAGGTATTTATAAGTATTGACAAGTTCTATTAACGTTTGACAGTTATCATTATTGTAATTAAATTCCATAAATTTTTTGCTGTGTACACACTCAGTGTTATGAAATTTAAATTTCACATCAGCATATCGAAAATGTGGAGGTTTGATATGCATCAACTTAGTTTTTGATGCATTTATAACCAATCCATGGTCATGACACCAACTTATTGCCACATCAAGTTGATGTTGCATCAAACTAGTAGCTGTTTTCAGTTCCTTATGGGCAACAACAATGGCTGTATCATCTGCATATGCAAATATTTGACTAAGTTTTAAGGCATTGATGAGTTCGTTCGAATATACTATATAAAGAAGTGGTCCCAATTTGGATCCTTGTGGTACACCATATTCTATACCGACTTCCTCACTAACATTGTTTGAAATTTTTACGTAGTATTTCCTATATTATAAGTAATTTTTAAGCCACTCCAAGCATTTTCCTCTTATACCAATTCTCTCCAGCATTAAGAGCAATTTATCATGTGACAACGTATCAAAAGCTTTGCTTAAGTCAATAAATAACGTTAGGCAATGGTGATTCTTACTTAGCTGTTCATTAATGTAATTAGCAAAATTACCAAGTAGTTTATTAATACTTTTGCCCTTCTGAAATCCAAACTGATTTGCATTTATTATTTTATGTTTAACTAAGAAAAGTTTTAATCTTCTCACTATTATTTCTTCCATTATTTTTTCAAAGACAGATAATATGGCAATCGGCCTGTAATTGTTCACGTCTGATTTTTCACCACTCTTGAAAATCGGTCGAACATAGGATATTTTAAAAATTTCTGGTATTGTTGAATGTTCCAGTATAAGATTGATTAGCTTGGTTATTATTGGAGTTAAAACAAAAGCGTTATTTTTCAAATCTATCGGCCTTATTTCATCAAAACCAGCTCCTTTTCTAACATTAAGAGTGTTCAATATATTAAAGATTTCTGTTTCATCAGTGTTGATTAGGTAAAATGAATTTTGAAGTACAAATTGTGGGTTGTTGATGGTGTTAATATTACAAGGGGGTACAATTTTTTCTACATTTGTTTTGAAGCTAACAGCAAAGTTGTTACATATATCTTTTATATTTGAATTTTTAAAGTTTTTTATTATAGTTTCATCTAGATTTATTGATTTTTTTCCTATTAATTCATTTATTATTTGCCATGTCACGCGAATATTACTTCGATTTTCAAAGAACTTTTGTTTATAATATGAGTTCTTAGCATATATTAATTTTTTATTTAACATATTTCTATATTTCTTGTATTCATTGTCTTTTTGTATATTATTTTTATTACGACACCATTTT
Source organism: Germaria angustata (assembly GCA_963681545.1). Taxonomy (NCBI): domain Eukaryota; kingdom Metazoa; phylum Arthropoda; class Insecta; order Diptera; family Tachinidae; genus Germaria; species Germaria angustata. Next base: position 19,651,323 of record OY813003.1, on the reverse strand, counting down.
TTATAAAGTTTATCCCGCGTCTCACAACTTTTCATTAGATCTGCACTTATCCATGGAGTAGGTGTTCTATTTTTCGTTTTCTGTGTTTTAAATTGCGAATTTTCATATATATTTTAAAATTTTTCATTTATAGCATTAAAAAAATTTTCAGGGTTTGTTTTTACAGTCTCGTTCCAGTTTATTGCACGTATCTGGTGATTTACTTTTAAAGTTGCATAATTTTGTTTGTTGGGAATTGGTTTTGATTGTGTTAGTTGATTTATCGCATATATTATATGAGAAAAATATCGTGTAGTGATCTGAGATGTTGGTCTTTATTATTGATGAATTTAGCTCTGTGTATATATTTTTCATTCTAACAAGCATGTGATCAATGCATGTTCTTGTATTTTGGATGATATCCTCTCTTGTGTAAGAATGATAAAACACAGATTGCGCATTGCGCATGTTTTTCAAATGTAAACAAAAATGAGTTGTTAATGTGTGACGTCACATCAGCTTAAAAATTTTCTTGGCGCGAATAGTTTAAAGGAAAGTATTTGAATAAAAGGAGCTCAAAACTGAAAAAGTGAAAAAAGAAAAGTGAATTTAATATAAAACAACAAAATAAAACATAATAATATAAGTATGTATAAAGGAAAACAAAAGAGTCGAAAAAGAAGTGCGCTGTAGCTAATTGCAATAGTACTAACAATTCCAAGGTTTTTGAAATTATTTTTTTCCTATTTCCAAGTAATGCTAAAATTCAGAAGCAATGGGTGAAATTTTGTGGACGAGGAAATAACATAAATCCAAAAACTTATATGTGCATGTTGCATTTTTGTCCTGATGACATGGAAAAAAGCTTGCAGTATGAAATGGGTATGTACATAAAATGAACTTTAAAATATGTTTATAAAAATCTGTGTTGTTCCAAGGATTCGCTAAAAAGAGAATTTTAAAACGTGGATCAGTTCCAACAATAACACCAGCTTCATATGATGATGGCTTATGATGGTTTAGAAAAATTTGCTGGCTACATATGCCACAGATTAAAAGATGAAGAGCCAAATATTTCTGTACCAAGAAATGAGATGAACGTTCAACCTTACACATGGGTCGACCATCTCAGTGAAGGAGGCTTATCAAAACCAACCGAAGACATGATGTGCAGCGATGAAATTAAAAAAAATTTTCTTTCGAGCTCGTATGTATTTTAGAATTGGAGTTATAAAAATCGAAATTGACGAGTTTTCTAAACAAAGAAAACGAAAAATTAATAAAACAATTATTTATTGTGATACGACATACATACATATGTATATACATATATACACAAAAATAAAAAAATTGATTTAGATTTTTAAATAAATGTATATTTAATAAATATAAAAACACTAATTGCTTTTATTTTTAAAATTTTCTTACTTTTCTTTCATTTGTGTACATATGTATATAAATCTGACTGTTTGTTTTTGTTTTTGTTAAACGATTGGGTGATGTGACGTAGATGCGCAGAACGAAAGATTTTTTACACTCTGAATGCGCAATCTGTATTTTATCATTCTTGCTCTTGTGTAATCATTATCCATCAGCTGCAAACCATTGCCGTTAAGTATATCTAAATGAAGAGTAGTCACCGGATTCTCTTTCATAATGTCGATATTTATATCTCCTACCATTATTACATTACATATATATATATATATATATATATATATATATATATATATATATATATATATATATATATATACATACATATATGTATATACTATATGTACTTACTATATAATTACTTCAAGTGCGCCTGATTCCAATTTTTAATTTTCTCATAAAATTTTCTCCTTCTTACAGCTTAACATTTTTATTGATTTGGATATGTACGAATCTTCTATCTATATATATAAAATAGGCTGTGTGTATGTATGTATGTATGTATGTATGTATGTAACGTAATGGCTCCAAAACGGCTATGCCGATTTTGACGAAATTTTTAGGGAACCTTCAGAATACTTCGGTCTGTGGGCGGAAGGGCGTTGCAAACTCTAATTTTCATATTGCACCACCAATGACATATACATATATTTATTTTTGTGCTTTTTTATTTTATTTTACTTTTTTTTGAAAGCCGTTGTTATGTTCTTTAAAACGAGATATCAAACTCTAAAATCGGTTATGTAGTTCCGAAGATATTTACAAAAAAATCTATGTTAATAATGATTCAATATCAAAATTTTAAAACTTTCGAAATGTTGCATTAAAAAATCCGAGTTTTCAGTTTATTTACAAAAAAAATACATCATTCGATAACACAAGATATTCCGCGCTTACTAAGGTGCAACATTGTACAATAAGTTAAAGATCTATACATATAAAACAGGATATATATATATATATATATATATATATATATATATATATATATATATATATATATATATGTAACGTATGGACTCCAAAACTTTATGGTATGTATTCCATGGTTTTTTATTTGAAGGCTGTAAATTTCGTTAAAAGCTCAATTTAAATCGTGTGGTAATATAACACTAATGTTTGCTTAGGATTGGCGACGCGGACCGGGTCAGCTAGTTAGAGAATAAAACGGAATGAAAGTCTTGTCGTCTTGCCAACAAACTAAGAACTGATTTAACAAAAGTTGGCGAGTACGAACCCACCATAAGGAACAACATACATATGTACTTATGTATGTACATATGTACATATCTTTACCAATATGTAATGTTCGGCATACTGCTGGCGTAAGAATAAAAATCTGTTTAAACTCTTTTCTCGATTCTTAAATTATTTCTTTCATAACATGAAAGTTTTCGTAAGTACAAAATCTTTGAAAATTATCGGTACTTAAATTAAGGTCCTTGCCTGAATCGTGACTTAAGTGTATACAAATACATAAGTATCATCACCTAAAATGCAACAGAGTAAGAGAACATTTTGTTATTCTCATATTTAAAGAATTGCAAAACGTACTTTTCAAGCTTTTAAAGGGTTACTTTGCAAATATGTATGTAAAGGCTGGGGCACATAGAATCCGTCATCCGTCGACTTTTTCAACTGACGTTAACGCAATGACGGATGAGGTTGGTACAATGAGTACTTTGTTAACGTGTAGAAAATCAGCTGTTTTTGACTTTATTTTTATTATTTATTGTTTTTTTCTCTTTTTTGTCACACTACAAAAGTTAATCAAATTGAATAAATTTAAGTGAAGATCATACAATTTTCAATGGAGATAGATGATATTCTCGAGATAATTTTAATTATTATTTTGCTGTATAAAGCTCGAATGTATCTTGACGAAATAAATAGAGGCCGAAGATTTTGGGTCAGACCACTATACCAAGACGGCGACATAAATGGATTTTTTGCTGTTAATTTTGAAAGGATGTTTGACGGTGATCCTGAACAATTTAAGAAAACTGTTAGGATGGATAAAGTAACATTCGATTTGCTGTTTAGTTTTGTTAAGGAAGATATTTCTAAGAATTCCAACAGACCATTCATACCTGCAAAATGTCGACTTTTTCTGACGCTGGCCTAAGAAAATTTGTTTACATTTTATTTCTTTATTATTTAATTTTTTTTTTTATAAACTTGTTTCAAAGTTACTTAGCTCATGGAGGCAGTAACCAGATGTTTTCATCAACATTTAAGATGGGGCGTACGACCGTCAGAAAAATTGTTTCGGAAACATGTGATGTGCTGTGGAACACGCTTGGTTTTGTGTGTTTGTCGGTACCTCAAAAAAAATGAGTGGAAACGCATTGCGAAAGATTTTGGCGCTATGTAGAATTTACCGAACTGTGTTGGAGCCATTGATGGCAAACACATTACGTTAAAATGCCCACCAAATTCCGGGTCACAGTTTTTTAACTATAAGGGTACCTACTCTATAGTTCTTTTGGCAGCTTGCGATGCCAATTATACGTTTACATGTATTGATCTTGGTGCATATGGCTCTCAAAGTGATGGAGGTGTGCTGTGGAATTCGGCCTTTGGACAGAAACTTTTGACTGCTCAATTAGATCTGTCAGAAGACACCTATTTACCAGGAACAAATTTGAAATTTCCTTATTTTATGGCGGGAGACGCTGCGTTTCCACTGAAAAGATGTTTAATGCGCCCTTACCCAGGTTTGTGTATAGGCAACTTTCATATAGTAGTTATAAGTTTGGTCACATTTTTTATTTAGGTTCAAATATTCAACAAGCGTTTATCGCGAACTCGCGTTTTATTGAAAATGCATTTGGAATCCTAGTGGCCCCTTGGAGAATCCTCTTATCTCCCTTACAAATTCAGCCATCATCAGCAGAAAAAGTAGTGAAAGCTGTAGTTGTTTTGCATAATTTTCTAAAAATGAACGATGGTACCTACTGCCCGCCTGATTATGTGGACCATTACGATGGAGATAACATAATTAATGGATTGTGGCGTAATGAAATTAGTATTCCATTACAAAGACATGACCGAATATTGTCTAACAATGCAGTACATCTTTTCACACCCTCTTTAAATTATAAATCGTTACCTAAAACGCATTAACAAAAAATTTAACGAAATATAGGTGTGATCTCTAATTTCAAATAATAAATAAAAGCCATAAAAATTTTTTTCACAAAATTCATTTTATTCGCTATTATGTACATATGTAAGTATGTATATAAAAATTAAGGAATGGTTAACATTAATTAATTCATTATTAAATAGGTTACATCTATATGTGCAGAAATTGCTTTTGTAAAACAAAAATAAAAAAAGAATTAATAAACAAAACAGTCTTCAATGACTACGTTCAAACATATATAAATACAAAATTGTTTTTGTAAAACAAAACGGAAATCTCTTTTTTGATTAAGAGCGAAAATACTCTTCTGTATTTTCGGTTTTAGTCAAAATCAAGAATGAGATTTTAGTTTGTTTTACAAACACAGGTACATATATAGTAAGTAAGGCAAGTAAATAAAAAAAAATAATAATTAAAGACTATAATAAAATCTAATTTACCGTTTATAGACCAAATTTAAAATTTGCATTTTCAGCCTGTCCTGCTCCTCCTCTGAATGTTTTATCAAATAGGAGTCCAGAATCTTTAAAAAATCGGCATTGCGGCTTTCTTAGAGGCTCGCTTTGGCAGCAATTAAATCGCTGATTGTGTCACAAAGTTTTTCAAACGTATCGTGGGCTTCGTCTTGAACTCTGCGCCTCTTGGAAACGTTTTTTGACACAGTTGGGGTTTCCTCCTCTACTGAGTTGTTGCAGCCCAAATCTCCTAAAGAGCACGTCACCATCATCGTCGTGTCCAAGGAGGAAGCAGCAGCATCTTCCACACCTTTCAAGAATTCCGTTTCGACTAACGGTTCCTCTTCCGGTGAGCCCCAGTTAATATTGGACAACGTTCTGCAAAAAAAAAGTATAAAGCATTCGTATACAAACAAAAAAAAAAAACAAATCCAGTTAACCTTCGAGGTGCAATATGTTTTTGCAAGAAAGCCATTGATTCAAAATAGCACCACTTGCGTTTTTCTTCCGCGGCATTGCCACGGAAGACCAAGATTTTTCCTTTTTCCAATTTTTGCCGCCACACAATAAAAATAGTTATGTATGTATATGCAAATATACAAAAAGCAACTGTTAATTTAAACAAAACATACCAAAAAATCAACTGATAGTTGTCAAAGTACTCAATGTACGTCAAAAGTTAAAAGTTGCCCAACTTTCATACGTTGCGTTGAAGGAGACGTACTGTATGTAGCAAAGCTCATAACAAAACCTGTATTTTAACTTAGCTGTCAGTTGAAAAAGTCGACGGATGACGGATTCTATGTGCCCCAGCCTTAAGTACGTATGTACATATGTATGTAACTGACGGACAGAACCGGCGAAATACATACATACATATGTACTTACTCCCTTAGAAAATATTATTTACATTCGGTGAACTACATGGTTTACTTTAATAAAAAAAATTGGACATGTCCGTCCCTATCTTTCTAACAAAATTGTTTAAAATTGTTTAGTTTAACCCATGCAAGGGTTGCCTATTCTATGTATTTAAAAATCATTTAAGGCTGTATTTTTATCTTGTATGATTAATATCTTTATATTTACTTACTAGTGTAATTGGATCAGTGTTCTTGTTAATAACCAAATAAATTTTAAAATTTCGATTTTCGTAGACAAAAAAGCGTTTTGGTAGATTTTTTTTATAATTTTGGTGGGAAAAGAATTTCTTGAGCGGCAACGCTGCTTTTAAATTTTGCCAATAGTTTTACTTTGTGGGAGCGTTAAACAATTTAAAGCAATTTTAAAGGGTTTAAACAATTTTAAAGGGTTTTCTTATTTTTGTAAACGAAATGTCTTAAAAAAATTGTTTGTAAAAGGTATTTAAATTATATTAAGCAGTCTTTACTCGTAATGTTTTATAATTTAAATTTATATGTGAACTTCGATAATGAATTATAAGAGAATGACTTAATTAACTTTATTTGGTTTTAATGTTTCACAAGTTGATTTGTGTGGCCTTATAAAGTATATCAATTACTTCTCTAGTTGACCTGTAAGCCTTAAAAATATAAAAAATAATATAAAATTCCAATGTTTTCTTTTTTTTTTGTCAGGAAAAAACCTTTTAAAAAACCAGCTGCAATAAACTGCAATGTAGGTTTTTTCATCATTGTAATCTTATTGTGGAAGTTAAAAGGGCTTGATGTTTGAAACACTGTTTTTGAATGCACCCTCAATAAAACGATTTCGCAATTTCTTAATTCCTGGAAAAATAAATTTAAGCAATTTTTTTGCCTGCAAACCTTTAAAATATAAAAAAAATAGTTGTAACTTTCCAAGGTTTTCCTTTGTTTTTTTTTTTATTGCATGTACAGAGATTTTTAAAGGGTTTTTCTCCCTTTAAAAAACTACCTGCAATAAACTGCAATGTAGGAAATCTATTTCTGAATATACCCTCAATAAAACATTTTTGGTTTTTCCCAATTATTTATAAAAAAATAAATTTAAACACCCTCAGTCAGTTTTCATGGTTTGATATGAAAATAATTTTTTAAGTAATATCAGTCGTGTTGTGTCTTTCAAAGCGAATTGGTGAATTTTAATTCAAAAATAAAGATAATAATAAATAAAACAAACCGTTAATCTCAAAAAGTGAAAAAAAATCTAAATCTTAGTATATATAGTATACACAAATAAATAATTTTGCCCGAAACTTTGTTAAGTCTAATGTGAGACTTGGCAACCCTGGATTTCAAAATTAGTTTTGATTGGTCGAAACAAATATATATTATATTTCGATAAAAATCAGGATTTTTTAATTAAATTTAGTTTTATTTTATAAAAAAAAAATAATCTTTATTATAAAAACCGTGTATAAAGTGTTTAAAACAGCGGTGGACTTTTTATCAAACAATTGTTTATAAGAAACGCCTCTTTTTTTCTTATGCTCTTTAGTTTAATCGTTCAAGAGACTTTGGCGAGTGCACATTTTTTCTCAATTACAGTGTTTAATATAAATGGCAATGCATTTAAAAGATTTTTTTATGATAAACAATGCTTTTGGAAATGTACAATGCCTTTTATGTCACCAAATATTTAAAAGGTATAGAGAAAATGTTATTAAGAGGCATTATGATTCTTTCCACTCTGATATGAATAAATATAATGATGTGTTTCGTGATGTGTTTTAATGTGGTTCGTTTGGCTTGTCACTGTACCCTCAAATTATCTCACTAACACAAGTGCAAAACAATTTTGTCCATCACTGTTTTACATTTTTATGCCTAAGATGTTTAAAAACAGTTAATAATATTAGCCAATCATAAAGCCATGATCTCTCTTTCTCTCTTAATTTGCTAAAAAATTACAACAAAAAACATACTGAATTGTTGTTATGCAGGCATAACATCGTACTTTGTTGGCAAGAGAGACGAGGGGAATGGTTTTTCGTCGGCACAATTTTTCAACCAGGCATAACCCCGCATTATTAGAGCTGTTTCACACACGCAGTAATGGACAAAATTGTTTTACACTTGTGTTAGTGAGATAATTTGAGGGTACAGTGACAAGCAAAACGAACCACATTAAAACACATCATTATATTTATTCATATCAGAGTGGAAAGAATCATAATGCCTCTTAATAACATTTTCTCTATACCTTTTAAATATTTGGTGACATAAAAGGCATTGTGCATTTCCAAAAGCATTGTTTATAATAAAAAAATCTTTTAAATGCATTACCATTTATATTAAACACTGTAATTGAGAAAAAATGTGCACTCGTCAAAGTCTCTTGAACGATTAAACTTAAGAGCATAAGAAAAAAAGAGGCGTTTCTTATAAACAATTGTTTGATGAAGAGTCCACCGCTGTTTTAAACACTTTATACACGGTTTTTATAATAGATTATTTTTTTTTTATAAAATAAAACTAAATTTAATTAAAAAATCCTGATTTTTATCGAAATATAATATATATTTGTTTCGACCAATCAAAACTAATTTTGAACTCCAGGGTTGCCAAGTCTCACATTAGACTTAACAAAGTTTCGGGCAAAATTATTTATTTGTGTATACTATATATAATAAGATTTAGATTTTTTTCACTTTTTGAGATTAACGGTTTGTTTTATTTATTATTATCTTTATTTTTAAATTAAAATTCACCAATTCACTTTGAAAGACACAATACGACTGATATTACTTAAAAAAATTATTTTCATATCAAACCATGAAAACTGACTGAGGGTGTTTAAATTTATTTTTTTTTTATAAATAATTGGGAAAAACCAAAAATGTTTTATTGAGGGTATATTCAGAAATAGATTTCCTACATTGCAGTTTATTGCAGGTAGTTTTTTAAAGGGAGAAAACCCCTTTAAAAATCTCTGTACATGCAATAAAAAAACAAAGAAAAACATTGGAATGTTACAACTATTTTTTTATATTTTGAAGGTTTGCAGGCGAAAAAAATTGCTTAAATTTATTTTTCAAGGCATTAAGAAAATGCGAAATCGTTTTATTGAGGGTGCATTCAAAAATAGTGTTTCAAACATCAAGCCCTTTTAACTTCCACAATAAGATTACAATGACGAAAAAGACCTACATTGCAGTTTATTGCAGCTGGTTTTTTAAAAGGTTTTTTCCTGACAAAAAGAAAAAGAAAACATTGGAATTTTATATTATTTTTTATATTTTTAAGGCTTACAGGTCAACTAGAGAAGTAATTGATATACTTTATAAGGCCACACAAATCAACTTGTGAAACATTAAAACCAAATAAAGTTAATTAAGTCATTCTCTTATAATTCATTATCGAAGTTCACATATAAATTTAAATTATAAAACATTACGAGTAAAGACTGCTTAATATATTTTAAATACCTTTTACAAACAATTTTTTTAAGACATTTCATTTACAAAAATAAGAAAACCCTTTAAAATTGTTTAAACCCTTTAAAATTGCTTTAAATTGTTTAACGCTCCCACAAAGTAAAACTATTGGCAAAATTTAAAAGCAGCGTTGCCGCGCAAGAAATTCTTTTCCCACCAAAATTATAAAAAAAATCTACCAAAACGCTTTTTTGTCTACGAAAATCGAAATTTTAAAATTTATTTGGTTATTAACAAGAACACTGATCCAATTACACTAGTAAGTAAATATAAAGATATTAATCATACAAGACAAAAATACAGCCTTAAATGATTTTTAAATACATAGAATAGGCAACCCTTGCATGGGTTAAACTACGTCATCACTGAGTTCACCTTAAAGAGAGTAAGAAAAAAAGAGGCGTTGATTTTAAAGCATTGATGGACATTCTTTGAAACAATTGTTCAAAATCAACGCCTCTTTGTTTCTTACTCTCTTTAAGGTGAACTCAGTGATGACGTAGTTTAACCCATGCAAGGGTTGCCTATTCTATGTATTTAAAAATCATTTAAGGCTGTATTTTTATCTTGTATGATTAATACCTTTATATTTACTTACTAGTGTAATTGGATCAGTGTTCTTGTTAATAACCAAATAAATTTTAAAATTTCGATTTTCGTAGACAAAAAAGCGTTTTGGTAGATTTTTTTTTATAATTTTGGTGGGAAAAGAATTTCTTGCGCGGCAACGCTGCTTTTAAATTTTGCCAATAGTTTTACTTTGTGGGAGCGTTAAACAATTGAAAGCAATTTTAAAGGGTTTAAACAATTTTAAAGAGTTTTCTTATTTTTGTAAACGAAATGTCTTAAAAAAATTGTTTGTAAAAGGTATTTAAAATATATTAAGCAGTCTTAACTCGTAATGTTTTATAATTTAAATTTATATGTGAACTTCGATAATGAATTATAAGAGAATGACTTAATTAACTTTATTTGGTTTTAATGTTTCACAAGTTGACTTGTGTGGCCTTATAAAGTATACCAATTACTTCTCTAGTTGACCTGTAAGCCTTAAAAATATAAAAAATAATATAAAATTCCAATGTTTTCTTTTTCTTTTTGTCAGGAAAAAACCTTTAAAAAAACCAGCTGCAATAAACTGCAATGTAGGTCTTTTTCGTCATTGTAATCTTATTGTGGAAGTTACAAGGGCTTGATGTTTGAAACACTATTTTTGAATGCACCCTCAATAAAACCATTTCGCATTTTCTTAATTCCTGGAAAAATAAATTTCAGCAATTTTTTTGCCTGCAAACCTTCAAAATATAAAAAAATATTTGTAACATTCCAATGTTTTCCTTTGTTTTTTTATTGCATGTACAGAGATTTTTAAAGGGTTTTTCTCCCTTTAAAAAACTACCTGCAATAAACTGCAATGTAGGAAATCTATTTCTGAATATACCCTCAATAAAACATTTTTGGTTTTTCCCAATTATTTATAAAAAAAAAATAAATTTAAACACCCTCAGTCAGTTTTCATGGTTTGATATGAAAATAATTTTTTTAAGTAATATCAGTCGTATTGTGTCTTTCAAAGTGAATTGGTGAATTTTAATTTAAAAATAAAGATAATAATAAATAAAACAAACCGTTAATCTCAAAAAGTGAAAAAAATCTAAATCTTATTATATATAGTATACACAAATAAATAATTTTGCCCGAAACTTTGTTAGGTCTAATGTGAGACTTGGCAACCCTGGAGTTCAAAATTAGTTTTGATTGGTCGAAACAAATATATATTATATTTCGATAAAAATCAGGATTTTTTAATTAAATTTAGTTTTATTTTATAAAAACAATAATCTTTATTATAAAAACCGTGTATAAAGTGTTTAAAACAGCGGTGGACTTTTCATCAAACAATTGTTTATAAGAAACGCCTCTTTTTTTTATGCTCTTTAGTTTAATCGTTCAAGAGACTTTGACGAGTGCACATTTTTTCTCAATTACAGTGTTTAATATAAATGGTAATGCATTTAAAAGATTTTTTTTATGATAAACAATGCTTTTGGAAATGTACAATGCCTTTTATGTCACCAAATATTTAAAAGGTATAGAGAAAATGTTATTAAGAGGCATTATGATTCTTTCCACTCTGATATGAATAATGATGTGTTTCGTGATGTGTTTTAGTGTGGTTCGTTTTGCTTGTCACTGTACCTTCAAATTATCTCACTAACACAAGTGTAAAACAATTTTGCCCATCACTGGTCTAGTGCATTGATGGACATTTCAACAAACAATTGTTTAAAACATTGATGGACAAAATTGTTTTACACTTGTGTAAGTGAGATAATTTGAAGGTACAGTGACAAGCAAAAGGAATCACAAAGATTTTCATATAAGGAACTAAATTAAACGAAATCGTCTACATTAATGCTGTCATGACAGTTTCGTAAGAGCAGTATATGTTTCAAAGATTTGGAACTAATTTTATTACGTTGTTTACTGCAAATGAATTTTAAGTCCGAAAAAATTTTTTCACATAAGTAAGTGGTCGGAAAAAATGAAAGAATTTTTTTTGAGTTCAGGATAGGCCAATGCGTCCAAAGTTTTCCAAAAAAAAAATAACCTGCCTATTTCCGTAAAACCTTTTAACTCGCTTCGTAATATTACAAGTTCTGATTGTATTTTGAATTCATATTTAGTAACGTCAACATTAAAAGGGTTTTCAAAAAGTTCCAGAAGTTGTTTTATGTTATCTATATCCTCAAATCTATCTTCGAAATTGAAAAAAAGGTTTTCAAAAATATTAATATATTCCAGGGTTTCAACCTTTTCGTGCTTGTTCAAAATTAGGGATGTTTTAGGAAATTCTTTGAAGTCACCTAACTTAATTTGCGATAACAACAAATATAAATTAGTTTTGAAATTGTAAATTTTTTTTGTCAAATCGTGTATATTATTTTCCTTGCCCTGTAATTCTAAATTAAAATCATTAAGAAAGCCAGTCGTATCTACCAAAAATGCTAAGTCTGTAATAAACTGATCATTTTTGAGATGATCTGATAAGCTGTTATCAATTTTTTCCAACACTGTAATTGAAAAAAAATGTATAAGCATCAAGCTAACATGTGCACTCACCAAACTAAAAAATTAAAGAGCATAAGAAAACAAGGGGCGTGGTTTATAAACAATTGTTTGATGAAATGACCATCAATTGTGTACGTATAAGTTAACACAAACAAAATTGTAAATTCTTTTAGTTAACACAAAACAAAATTGTTAATTCTTTCTTTAGCATTAATTGTGCAAATATTGCAATTTATTAATTTCTTTATTTTAGTTCACCTCAATTTGGTAATAATTGCTAGATCGGCGTCTGCAACTATTGCCAAATCAATATTAAAATTAATAAGAAATTTAACCACGCCACTTTTGTAATCAGGTCATTCATATTAATATAAAATAAGAAACTTTGTAATTTTTAGTTCAGTTGATATCATAGTGTTGATTTAACTCAATTTAATTTAATAAATAAAAAGGTCGTAAAGACCAATAAAAAATATAATAAATAAATGTTATATTTTTTTATAGTTTTGCGTAAAGCAAAATTATAACTGGCGCCCGAGCAAATATTAGCCTTTAAAAATTCGGTTTTTTGGTCCCTTAGTAGCGTAAAGCAAAAAGGAGGCATTACGTGTCAGCCTAACCGAAGGCTCAAAATAAAATAAAAAAAAAACATCCTTCGTAAAGAAAGGATAAAAAAAAATACAAAAGTAACTCTTACTGAATTAGTGACTATAATTATCCTCAAAATTTTATAAAAGGAAAAAAACACAAAAGTTACTCTGAATAAAAAAGTGATTCTATTTAATTATCCTTAAAACTTAATAAAAAAAAATAAAGAAAAGGATAAAAAAACAAAAAGTGACTCTTAGTGAATAAGTGACTATAATTATTCTCAAAATTTAAAAAATAAAAGGATAAAAAATATTCAAAAGTGACTCTAAATGAAAAAGTGACTCTAATTATCCTTAAAATTTAATAAAAAAAATTATTCAAAAGGACGAAAAAATATATAAAAGTGACTGTAATAAAAAAATCTTTTGTAAATAAAAGGATAAAAATTTAAAGTGACACTTAATATTTTGAGAAAAAAATTACTTTTTCAAAAAATCTATTGAACTTAAAGAAACTGGTGTCCAATTAAAAGAAAATTGTCTTTGAAAAAATTAAACCTTTTGACTGGAAAATATAATATAAATTATAAAATATCAAAGTAAAGTTTATTAATTCAAAAAGAAGTGAAGTGAAAGATATATGCCAATCTTTGGGAGTGAAAAAATCATCAACATCAGTATCATCTAGAAGTCAGCAACGAGAAAAATAAATCGTCATCAGCATCATCTAGAAGTCAGCAACAAGAATAATAAAATCATCACACGTCATCAAGCAACCAGAAGAATAAAGGCAAAATAAGGTAGATCTGAAAATACTTATCATTACAAAAATAAAAACACAAGTTGATAAAACGAAAATCAATACTAAAACAAATATAGAAATATACCATAATAACAACTACATCAACAACAAGAGAGCTTATAATTAAACAAGACAACAACAATACAAATCCCGCTAACTTCTTGGACAATTATCAACTCAAATATTTTACATAAATATAAATAAAACAAAGTAAAAAGCTTAGCCTGAGAATAAAATAACAATAACAGCTGATCTACTTCCAGATATACTGGTTGATCATTAAAGTAGTTATACCAGGTGTTGGGTGTTGTGCTACCAAGTTACTACTTGACTGTTATTTTTAAATTCTACACCAATATCAAATGTATTCCTCAAAACTCCGTAACAAAAACTCAAAGAAAAATACAACGAACAAAATAAAAATCAGTAAAGACACAACGCATGAACTAAATAACAACATAGAACAAACAACAACATCTTTTACAACTCCAGTCTCAAACCGCTTAAGGGAAGTTATGCCAAATATAGAATCACCATTCAAGCTGCTAACAATTATGGACAAACGTTTCGATAAACTCACCGAGCATTTGTTAAACAACCTAGAAGCTAAATTTAAAGAATACAAAGATGAACTTCTAAGTGAGATAGACAAAAGATTAAATTTAATTCAATCCGATATGCGCGTATTGAGTGATCGTATAACATTGCTGGAAACAACCACTATATGTTCAATAAAGGACAAATTAAATAACCTAGAATCTGAAGCTTCGGAGATCAAATATTTAAAAAGCGAAATAACTGAAATAAAAAGAAAACTTAATAAACGTGAAAACTCAACAGTGGCTAGTAGTGTTCGAATACGTGGTGTACCGTGTAATCAAAATGAAAATCTGTCAAATATATTTAAATCAATATGTACTAATATTAACCACTCACCACCACAAGTTGAAAAAATATATAGACTTAATAAAATTTACAAAAATAATACAACGTACAAACCAAACGATGACGTTATTATCGTAAAATTTCACTCTCCGTATGAGAAAAACTTTTTCTTGAAGTCAATATCAAGATATAGGCGTGATAACAAATCTAACTTATGTCTTAGGCATGCCGGTTTTGACAGCGCACAACCTATTTATATAAATGAAGACTTAACGCCGTATAATTATAAAATTTTTAGAGAAGCACTCACGATGAAAAAAGCTAAAAAAATTAAAACAGCATACACTTCGCGTGGGTTAGTGTATATACAAATGTATGGCTCTCAGGATGTAACACAAGTTGAACTTATTGATCAGCTAAAACATATTTTTCAACAATAATATAACATTTTTCACAATCAACATTTATTACTGTCGCAATAAATCCTAGTTTCCCTCACCATTGTGTTTTTTATACTATTTTTAAATTAATTTCCTCTTTTAAAAGTTTAAATCTATTTTTTATACTAATATTTTTAATTGTCTTAAATTTTTTTATTTGTTTGACTACACTACTATATTTCCTTTCTTCTTTTAATACTTCATTGTTAAACATTTTAAATTTTAATTACTCGTTGTGCACTACAATTTTTGCTTCTATTAGCATTGCACTTCTTAAAATTCGATTTAATGACATTTAATGGTAATGAACGTGGAAGTTCCAAAGACATAACAATGAATATGGTCAGGATTTTTGCTAAATATAAAAAAGGTTTTAAAGTTGTGCATATAAATGCGCAAAGCATTAATAATAAAACTGACGAATTTAAATTTATTTTTGAGAACTCTGGCATTGATGTAGTTTGTGTTTCGGAAACATGGCTCACAGAATCAACACCTGATAGCTTGATATGTCCATATGGCTTTAAAGTTTTTAGGTGTGATAGAGCAAGCCATGGTGGTGGTGTGGCTATATTCGTGAAAAGCAGTATTTCCTGCAAAATATGCTGCAAATCATCTTTTGCACCTAATTCAAATGAACTGGGAATTGAGTTTGTCATCATTGAAATTTTGTCATTTGGCAAAAAACTCTTAGTGGGTTGTGTATATCGGCCTAATAAAAGAATACAATTTTCGCCTCTGTATTCTATACTTGAAACTCTTGCCCCACAATGCGATGATATTATCATTACTGGCGATTTTAATTCCAATATATTAATGGAAACGAATCTTGCTGACAATATGTTGTCATTTGGACTTTTTCCCGCTAATACTGAAAATCCGACACATCATACATCTACAACTAGTACCCTCATTGACCTTTACTTCGTGTCTAGTATTACGAACATTAATTTATATGACCAGATATCTGCGTCATGTTTTTCCAAACATGACCTTATATTTTTAAATTACAACTTTGTCATTCATGATTTTGAGCAGAGTTTCACTTACCGTGATTTTAACAGCCTTGATTTCACCCGTTTATCTGAATATTCATCAAACATTGCCTGGAATAATATCTACTTTATGCCAACCATTGATGAACAGTCTTACTTCTTAGAACACAACATTCAATGTCTTTTTGATTTAACAGTACCAATCAAACATAAAAAATAGCACATAAACATAAACCATGGTTTTCAAACACTATAAAACAAGCTATATATCAAAGGGACTTAGCATATGCCAGGTGGAAAAGGTATAAAACTTTTGACCTGAAACTGCAATACACAACTGCTAGGAAAAATGTTAATAAACGCATAAGACTTGCTAAAACTGAATACTATTCCACACGTTTCAGCACTGCAATTGATTCTAGACAAACCTGGAACACTATTCGTGAAATTGGTATTGGCAGGCAGTTGAACAACATTGACTTAAATGTAGATGCAAATATGCTTAATAAAACGTTCACTAATGCTCCTGTGACCCAAACAAATCCGTCTTTTTATAATTTTTCCTCATCCGCAATAAATACAGATAATGAATTCAACGGTAATTATTTTCGCTTCTCATGCATATCACAATTTGATGTAATGTCTACATGCTCAATAATAAAATCAAACGCAGTTGGAACTGATAACTTACATCCCAAATTTATTAGAATACTTATGCCTCTAATTCTCCCATACGTCACTTACCTTTTAAACAATATTATTATGTCTTCTACGTTTCCTTCGAATTGGAAACATGCAAAAATCGTTCCATTACCCAAAGGTAATGGTGAATATAGACCAATAGCCATATTGTGTTTTCTTTCGAAAATATTGGAAAAAATATTGTATAAGCAAATGATTTCACATATAAATATTAACAACATGCTTTATAGCAAACAATCTGGTTTCCGCGAGAATCATAGCTGCGTTACGGCTCTTGTGGAAGTAAGTGAACACATACGGCAGGGATTGGAGAATGGGAACATAAATTTCTTAGTACTTCTTGACCACTCCAAAGCATTTGACACGGTAGACCATGCCACATTAATTAACAAATTAAAATATTTTTTCAGGTTCTCGAGTACATCAATTAACCTTATTTCATCATACCTTTCAAATAGAACACAATCGGTTTTTATAAACAATGTTTGGTCTGATAAACTGACCCTTAAAAGAGGAGTGCCTCAGGGCTCCATATTAGGCCCGCTTCTATTTTCAATATATGCAAATGACTTGCCAAGAATGCTTTCAAAGTGTAACATCCATCTTTATGCAGATGACATACAACTTACTTTAAATACCGCAGTTGAAAACATTGCCACAGGTGTCTCACAGTTAAATAATGAATTAAAACAAATTTATCTCTGGGCTAGTGCAAATGGACTCTGTTTGAACCCTAAAAAATTAAAATGTATTGTAATCTGCAAAAAAAGTATGACTCCTTTTATTTCTGGGGATATCGTTTTAAATGGGGAAAAAATTGAAATCGTTAATAGAGCGAAAAATCTAGGCATAATTTTTAATAATCATTTGACTTGGACAGATCATGTAAACTCACTGGTTGGCCAAATGTATTTTAAATTACGAGCGCTTTGGTATACACAATACTTCACACCCTACAGAATTAGAATCCTACTTGCGAAGACTTACTTGGTTCCTTCCTTATTGTATGGGTGTGAATTATTTTCTAACTGTGATTCTGTTAGTCGAAATAAACTAAATGTTTTATTTAACAATATTGTACGGTATGTGTACGGACTGAGAAGTTCCGATCATGTTTCCTCCGTATCTAAAAAACTTTATGGAGTCAGTTTCGATAATCTATTAAAAATCCGCACTCTGATTTTTTTGCATAAAATAATACATACTCAAACTCCCAAATACATATTTGAAAATATACGTTTTTTCCAATCGCCACGAAACCGAAACATTATTATACCTCGACATCAATGCCTAGTCTCTGAATGGCAATTTTATGTACATTCTGCTAGACTTTGGAAATCTTCCACTATGTCAGCAACTAAACAGCAATGCTAATAATTTCAAAAAATTTGTAGTGAACTCTTTTAAATAAAATTTTGTAGTTAATTCTTTTACATTATGTGCAATTTTCTATGTACTATACATATAAGTATATTTTTTAGTACCTTTTTAATTATTGCAAACGCTTTTATGTATAACGCATTCCGTTCCTGTACTATAAATATAAGATCAATTCTTGTTGTACAGGAAGTAAACCAATAAATAAATAAATAAATAAATAAAATAAACTAGTAATTACTTTAATGAAATTATTTATAAATTTTTGATTGAAAAAACCTTAAAAAAATTTTAAGAAAAAAACAATTACCCTTTAACAAAATTTTACTTGAAAATTTTTATTTAAAAAGAAAACATTCTTTTAGTATAAGCAAAATTCAAATCAAAAGTATTTCTGAATAAAGTTATAATTTTTTAACAAAATAGTTTTGAAATTCACATTTAAAGTGCTTAAAGAAAATAAAGATGGCAAATCAAAATAATTTAATTAGGCCAACTGTGCTTCCTCAAAATCCTAATCCTGGACAGGCAAATGGACAGTTAAGCATAGAAGATTTAACTGCTCTAATTTCTAGAATCTCTACTGAAGTTCTGAGAAATCAAGGACCGCAGGTAGTTCAGGCTATACTTAATCCAGACATGGACTCGAGCGACGCTAGAGATCAAGTAATAAATGACGAACCTAGAAATAACTTAGGCGACCTAGACAAGATACCTGACGTAGTTAAATGCCTTAAAGAATTCTCTGGTCAACCAGGAGAATTCAGTTCATGGAAGAAAAGTGTAGATAGGATCCTTGCCATCTACGAACCCCTCAAGGGAACCCCAAAATATTACGGAATTCTGAGTGTAATTAGAAACAAAATAATAGGAAATGCGGACATAGCATTGGAGTCGTATAACACGCCTCTAAATTGGAATGCTATATCAAAATGTCTTATTGCACATTATGGAGATAAGAGGGACGTCTCAACTTTGGAACACCAAATGTCTGTGTTGATTCAGGGAAACAAAACTGTTTCAGAGTTTTATCAGGAGGTGTATACTCACCTCTCTCTTATTTTAAACAAAATTGGATGTTTAAATACAAGCAATGAATCGCTCATGCTGCTTACAAAATCATATAGGGAAAAAGCTCTTGACACTTTCAATAGGGGTTTAAACGGAGATTTTCCGCGACTTCTCGGAATAAGAGAGCCTGTTGACTTACCTCAAGCTCTACATCTCTGTTTAAAACTTGAAAACCAAAGCTCGAGGGCCAACCATGCGCATAGTGTAAAAAAATATCAACCTCCACAATTACCCCCTAGAAGGAATAATCATCCAACACAAAAACGCCCTTTTTACCCTCAATTGGCTCACATGCCACAAGCGAATCAACAGGTATGGCAACCAAGACATCAGTCCTTTCCACATAACTCTTACCAACCACCAAGACCCTCTAGACCACAACCACGGCCAGAACCAATGGAAGTGGACCAAAGTATACGCTCAAGACAAATAAACTACATGAACCGACCTCAACAGAATAACTTTTCAGGAAAAAGACCACATTCAGTTCAGAACCATCAGAGAAAGGCACAGAGAACATACCATATAAATACCGATATAAATACCGAAAGTAACCCTACCAACGAAAATTATTTAGAACCAACCGACGTCTATTTTTTAGCCTAATGAGCTCTTCGTTGCCCTATTTCGAAGTAAAAACGGAGAGCGGAAACATTCTTAAATTCCTTGTAGACACGGGATCTAGCAAAAATTACTTACAACCACATCTAGCAAGAAAAAAAATTAAAAATGAAACACCATTCTTTGCAAAATCAGTGGTAGGAGATGCAAAAATAACAGAGTTTACATTTGTTAAATTATTTAATTTAGAAGACAATATAAAATTTTTTTTAATGCCGTCTTTAAAAACTTTTGACGGAATTTTAGGAAACGATACCCTCAGAGAATTACATGCTGTTATCCATACGGGAAAAAGTTTTGTGATGCTAAAAAACGGAAAAAAGATAGGTCTTAAACAATTGGAATCAAAAACAGTTAATAATATAAATATTAAGTTAGATAATCTATCGAATTATCAAAAATCGGAAATGAACACTATCGTCAAAGAGCACGCAAAACTTTTTTCAGACCCAAACGAAAAGTTAACATATACAACAAAAGTTGTTGGGGAAATTCGAACTGAATCAAATTCTCCAGTTTACACGAGATATTACCCATATCCTGCATCTTTGAAAGCAGAAGTTGAAAAACAAGTTAAAGCACTTTTGCACGATGGTATTATACGACCATCAAGATCACCGTACAATTCACCAGTGTGGATTGTACCAAAAAAACCTGATTCAGCGGGAAACAAGCAATACCGCATGGTGATCGATTATCGCAAGCTTAATACAATTACAATAGCGGATAAGTACCCTATCCCCGAAATAACAGAAGTAATTGCGCAGCTGGGTAGTAGTAAATTTTTTTCAGTACTTGACTTAAAAAGTGGTTTTCACCAGATTCCACTAAAAAAATCTGACATAGAGAAAACAGCTTTCTCAATCAACAACGGCAAATATGAGTTCACACGTTTGCCGTTCGGCTTGAAAAACGCGCCATCCATCTTCCAACGAGCTCTCGATGATATTTTGCGAGAATTCATCGGAGAATGTTGTTACGTCTACATTGACGATATAATAATATTTAGCAAATCAGAGGAAGAGCACTTCCAGCATATAAGAAAGATTTTCAAAACATTGGAAGATGCCAATATGAAGGTGCAGCTCGATAAATGTAAATTTTTTAAAAAGGATGTAGATTTTTTAGGCTTTGTTATATCCGAAAATGGCGTAAAAACCAATCGAGCAAAAGTGGAGGCCATAGCCAATTTTCCACAACCTGGAACGTTAAAGGAACTTCGTAGTTTCCTAGGTATGTCAGGGTACTACCGACGTTTTATAAGAGATTATGCAAAAATTGCAAAACCCCTGACATCCCTTTTAAGAGGGGAAGGAGGTCGAATCTCCAAAAATAAATCGGCAAACATAAAAATTTCTCTAAACAAAGAAGCAATAGAATCTTTCAATAAATTAAAAAATTCTCTTATGTCCGAGGACGTTGTTCTCGCCTATCCAGATTACAGGAAGGGCTTTGAACTAGTAACAGACGCCTCTAATTTTGCAATAGGCGCAGTTCTATCCCAAGAGAATAAGCCAATAGCATTTATTTCAAGAACTCTTAATAAAGCGGAGGAACATTACGCCGCAAATGAGAAAGAGATGTTGGCAATCATTTGGGCCTTAAACTCTCTAAGAAATTATTTATACGGTTCAGTTAAGGTCAAAATCTTTACAGACCATCAACCTCTGACATATGCGCTTAGCAACAAGAATCACAACAGTAAAATGAAAAGATGGAAAGCTATCTTGGAAGAATACAATGACGAATTGTTTTACAAACCCGGTAAAACAAATGTTTTTGCAGATGCTTTGTCCAGAATACCGCCACAAGAATCACCTCTTAATACACTTTCTATTGCTACAAATTCTGACGAGAGCTCCTCGCATGGATTGATATTAAGTATAGATGCTCCTATTAATGCATTTAAAAACCAAATATTTTTAAAAACAGACGTATCTTCGACTTATCAGTTTAAAATTGTGTTTCCAACTTATCATCGCCACATAATTACGGAACCAACCTATTCTGAGGAAACACTTACCGCAATTTTAAAACGTTATCTTAATCCCTCCGTCATAAACTGTATAAAAGCCGATGAAAATATAATGGGAAAAATTCAACGATTGTACCCTTTCCATTTTAACAAATACAGAATAAGGTTTACTCAGGTTGAAGTTGAAGACATAGTAGACAGCCAAGACCAGGAGGATATAATAATTAGATTTCATAATAGAGCACATAGAAATGCTAAGGAAAACAGAACCCAAATTTTAGAAAAGTATTATTTTCCCTCCATGGCAAATAAAATCAAAAAAATTATTAAAAATTGTAAAACGTGCAAACTAAACAAGTACGATCGGCATCCGCCAAAAATGGAGATTCAAGCAACACCTATACCCAAATATCCCGGACAGTTGGTTCACATGGACATACTACTGATGGGAAAAACTTTAGTTTTGACAGCTATAGATAAGTTTTCTAAATACGCAATGGCAAAACTAATCAATTCAAGAGCAGCGGAAGATATAAGGCAGCCTCTTAGAAACATTCTCTTTGCTATGATACCAGAAACAATAGTATTTGACAATGAGAAATCTTTCAACTCTGATTCCATTAATTTTATGATAGAGAATGAATTAGGAATTTCGATT
This sequence comes from Germaria angustata, assembly GCA_963681545.1. Classification (NCBI taxonomy): domain Eukaryota; kingdom Metazoa; phylum Arthropoda; class Insecta; order Diptera; family Tachinidae; genus Germaria; species Germaria angustata. The sequence goes on along the minus strand of OY813003.1, from coordinate 19,628,738 downwards.
TTTAGAACTCCCCCGTATACTAGTTGTTCGAATGGTCAGGTGGAACGTTTCCACTCCACTCTGCAAGAAATCATGCGTTGCCTTCAAGTTGAACAACCTCATCGCACATTTCAGGAATTACTTGATAGATCAGTAAAGGAATACAATTATTCCATTCATTCGGTCACTGGAAAAAAACCTGTAGAGGTATTCTTCGGACGACGCGTAAGTAGCGATCCCCTACTGCTAGAAAAAGATAGGAACGAGACAATAAAAAAACTCACAGAAAAGCAAATAGCTGACCTCACCTATCACAATGCGAAAAGATTTCCGCCAAAGGAATATAAACAAGGAGAAGAAATCTTCGTTAAATTAAATAGAAGAATAGGGAATAAATTGTTTGCCAGATACAAGAGAGAAATTGTGGCAGAAAATTATAATACAACTGTGAAGACACAATCCGGCAGAATTGTACATAAAAATAACATTAGACAATCCTAGATATAAAAACAAATATAATTAATTTTTTTACAGATTTAACAATGCGGACCTTAATGATTTTTTTAACTTTGACTACAGCAATTAATACCCAACAACTTCACATCCATGACTTGACTAACAATAATGGGTATATACCAATAAAGGTAGGAGAAGAAAAGACAATAAAAAATTATGATAAGGTGCTCCATTTCATTAACATGACTACATACGACGAGACCCTCATTTTAATCTCTTAAAACATAAAGACTCTAAAAGCCACAACATACGAGGACAAACGACTTTTGGACACAATTAATAAAAATTTTTATATTATTAAAAGAAAAAATAAGCAGTCTGCATGTACATTCGAAGCAAAAGCGAGGTTTAATGAATGTCTTAGTTAAAGGACTAAAATACATAGCAGGATCTATGGACAGTGACGATGAGAAAGCAATACACGAAGCAATAACTAACATACGAGACAACGAACGTAAAACCAACATGACACTGAATGAATTAGTACACATTAACACAGGTATGGCGGAAGAGATCAGAAATATTACAAATCATGTCAATAGACAACAGATACTCATTAGTGGATACATAAATAAATTCAAAGACGATTCACAGAACAGAATAAAAACTTTAGAGGATGAGGTAGAATTTATCGAACAGACTTACAGAATTGAAAACGACATATCCCTTCTTCGAAATCACATCGATGCCATTGGACATATAATTTTTTCCTGTAAATTAGGCATAATTCCTTCCGATATACTTACGGATAAAGAAATTAATTTAATAAGCGACTTTGACAGTTACAGTAGAATGAAAATTGCGGTCCTTGCAGAAGACAATATTATTATATTAACATTACTGATCCCTCAATTCTCCAGCAACGTTTTATCCAAAATAAAATTTGTCCCTTTAGTATTGGATACATATGAGATATCGATTGACAATAATACCAACATTTTCAATAGTAATATTGGAGTGCAAAGGTCCGGACAGAAAAGGTATGGGTTTGTGTATTCGATGTGGTGAAAGGGGTCACATCTTGAAACAGTGCAACAACCCACCGAAATGTTGTCTTTGCTTAGAAGAAGGAAAGAAATCCACTAATCATATAGCTGGGTCAAAGGTATGCTATATGAGCGGGAAAGCACAGTAAAATGAAAATATTACAATTGAACATGCATAGAGGAAGAGTGGCAGACGCACTGCTGCCACAAATATGCGTTGAACAAGAAGTAGATATAGCTATTATAAGCGAACAATATGCCGGTAGGACTACTGGATACTGGTGTGAGGACGAAACTGCCACTGCGGCTATATGGATCCCGAGGTCCAGCCACCTGGCTCCAATGACTACGGGAAAGGGAATTGGCTTTGCGTGGATGCAACTTAACACTTGTCAGCTGTTACCTGACACCCAGTGACTGTATGGAAGACTTCCAAAAGAAACTGGATGAAATAGAGGACAAGATACGCCTTTTCCAAGGCCCTATCATAGTAGCTGGTGATTTTAACGCGCGATCGCCGGAATGGGGCATGCAAACAGAAAACTCTAGGGGCAAGAGGATCTCCCAAATGGCTGCCAGAGTAGGACTAACTGTTGCGAATGTTGGAAATGTACCTACTTTCAGACGGCCTGGCTGCGAGGGTACAATTCCAGACATAACATTGGTCACAGATAGTTTTGCGCGCAGGATAAAGAACTGGAGAGTGCTGGAAACATATACAGCAAGCGATCATCAGTACATTTCATATTCATATGAAGAGGACAGAAATAATAGAGAGGAAGCAAATCAACAAAGCTTTAGCACCCGAAGATGGAATAGCAAAAAGTTGAATAAGTCCGCGTTAATAGCGGAAATCGACAGGAGATCAAATGAGATAGAGCACACAATAGATGCCTCAGCGAATGTAGAGAAGATAATGCGGATAATAAAAGAAGCATGTGACAAGGCTATGCCTAGAATAGTAACGACCAGACACCGGAAGAAACCAGTATACTGGTGGAATGAAACCATTGCAGAAGCAAGACGAGACTGCGTTCGACGAAGACGGATATATACCAGAGCAAGACGACTCTACGACGCAGAATCTGAGCGAATAGAATATAAGGAGGCGAAGAAGAGGCTACAGAAAGCCATCTTTAATAGCAAAAGTCAGCTTTGGGAGGAGCTACGGGAGGACATAAACAATAATCCTTGGGGAACAGGCTACAAATTAGTTATGGGGAAGCTCGCAGCGAAAGCTCCGATGAGTAAAATGAATGCAGAAGCTATGCATAACATTGTAACCACACTTTTTCCACAACGTGAAATTCCGGAGGAAATACCAAGCGTAGGAGAAGTAATGTATACCCCACAGTTCACGCAACAAGAACTGTGTGACGCAGCACGTAGACTGAAGGCCAATAAGGCTCCAGGCCCTGACGGCATCCCAGCAGAAGTAATTAAGGAAATTGTCCTGAAACGTCCAGAAATGATGTTAAACATGTATAACCACTGCCTGAAAGAAGGGGTGTTCCCTAAGATATGGAAGATTCAGCGCCTTGTACTCATTAGCAAGGGCAAAGGAGACCCAAACACTCCATCTGCATATAGACCACTTTGCATGCTGGACACTGCAGGAAAGCTATACGAAAGGTTGTTGAAGCCGCGCCTAAATGAAGCTGTAATTGCTAGTGGAGGACTTTCGGAGAGGCAACATGGTTTCAGGCCAAAAAGATCCACTATAGGAGCTGTGAATGATGTGATAAGCGTTGCAAAATCTACACAGACAGGCCCTAACAGCACCAGGCCACTTGTGTTCCTGGCTACACTAGACGTTAAAAATGCCTTCAATAGCCTTCGATGGCCGGATGTACTGCAAGCCCTAGAAGAAAGGTTTCACGCACCAGAATACTTGACAAGGGTTATAAGAAACTATCTTAAGGATAGGGAACTTGTATACAGCACAACGGAGGGTCAGAAAAAGATAAAAATAACATCAGGCGCTGCACAGGGGTCCATATTGGGACCAGACTTGTGGAATATAAGCTACGATGGAATATTTAGTATAGAAATGCCACAGGACACTTACCTAGTAGGATATGCGGACGACATAGCCGCAGTTATTAAGGCCAGAAATGTAGAGGAAGCCAAACGGAAGCTGAGACAAGTTATGATAAGAACCAAGGCTTGGTTAGATGAGCACGGCCTGCAGCTGGCAGCGCACAAGACTGAACTCCTCATTCTCACCAGGCGTCATATACCAGTGGAGATAGATGTTAATATTGAAGACCTGATAGTACGCACAAAAAAATCTGTAAACTATTTAGGAATAAGACTTGATTGCAAACTGACATACTCGGATCAGATTAATTATGCTGTGAACAAGGCATCCAGGATAACAGGACAGCTTAGCCGACTAATGGCAAACGTAGGTGGACCAGTACAAAGCAAACGAAAGCTTCTAATGGAGGCTAGCAACAGTATCCTTCTTTACGGAAGCGAGATTTGGGGCGAGCAAATGAAAGTGAGGAAAAGGGCGAACAAACTATTGGTCGTACAAAGAACAGCAGCGCTACGAGTGATATCTGCATATCGGACGGTGTCAGCATGCACGGTTCTAGTGATATCAGGAATGATACCAATTGATCTACAAATATTAGGACGAAGAAAGCTATGGACGATGAGACATATTAACAGCATAGATCCCGAAAACGATAACAACATACAGCAGGAGATCATGCAGAGTTGGCAGGACAGGTGGGACACTAGCACGAAAGGCAGGTGGACCGCAAGACTCATTCCAAATATAGAGAAGTGGGTGAATAGACGTTTCGGGGATGTAAACTACTACTTGACTCAGATGTTGTCAGGTCATGGATACTTCCGAAAATATCTCCACAAAATGAAGAAATGCGACAATCCGTTTTGCTTGTACGAAAACGAAGATATTGAGGATGATGCTGAGCACACTTTTTTCAAGTGTTCGCGATGGACAGTACACCGTGAAGAGTTGGAAGCCGTTACAGGACCACTCATGGTGGAAAACATTGTGGACAATATGATATCTGATGCGACCAAATGGCGAGCAGTTGTGAAGTACTGCGAAACAATATTAAGGTCGAAGAAACCTTTGTTAGACGCTGCAGGATGACTGAAAAATGCGTCTATGTAGACGACAACCTAAAAGTAGGCTACATTAAGCAGGGTGGCTGATAGTCAGCCATTGGGAATCCACTTCGAAGTAATGCTGACGCGGTCCCGGAGTGGGGATTATTTCCCGGAGAAAGGAGGTTTTTTAGTCGGTATACCTATAAGGGGAGCCCGACATATCACAGATGGGCACAACCCACTGTGAATGCAGTAATGCATTTTTACCTCCTTAAAAAAAAAAAAAAAAAAAAAAATAGTAATATTAAAGATGAATTAGAAAAAAATTTAGTAAGAATGGAAAATAAGTGCATTGAAAATATTTTAAAGTTCCAAGAAGCACAATGCGAGTTAAAAACAGATCAAGAATCCTCTGTGTTTGAGGTAATGCCAGGAATACTTATATTTAAAAATTTTAATGAAAATATTACGCAAAATTGTAACGAATTAAAGATAAAACATACAGGAACATTTCTTATAAAGTTTGAAAATTGTAATGTAACTACTTTAAATAAAACATATACTAATATTAATATAAAAATACATGAAACTTTTATTATGCCAAGCCTAATAACAAAAATCAAGGAAAAGACAAATATTAATAAATTAGATCTTAAACTTGAAAGCCTGTATGTGAACCAATTGAATAATAAAGATAACATAAAATTGTTAATAAATGAAAATAAAAACACACATATAATGAGTTTAAGCTCAGATATTATAATTACATTATTTGTTATCCTAGCCATATTAATTCTCTATTACAAAGTAAATTATAAACAAAAAATGTATATTTCAGGAGACAATGTTGTAAGCAGTAGTAATACAAATAAACCATATTTTCAGCTTACAACAAAAGAGTTAAATTCTCCCCCTGCTAAGCCACCACGATTGTGGACAATCGACTTAAGAGGGGAAGAGTTAACACAAACAAAATTGTAAATTCTTTTAGTTAACACAAAACAAAATTGTTAATTCTTTCTTTAGCATTAATTGTGCAAATATTGCAATTTATTAATTTCTTTATTTTAGTTCACCTCAATTTGGTAATAATTGCTAGATCGGCGTCTGCAACTATTGCCAAATCAATATTAAAATTAATAAGAAATTTAACCACGCCACTTTTGTAATCAGGTCATTCATATTAATATAAAACAAGAAACTTTGTAATTTTTAGTTCAGTTGATATCATAGTGTTGATTTAACTCAATTTAATTTAATAAATAAAAAGGTCGTAAAGACCAATAAAAAATATAATAAATAAATGTTATATTTTTTTATAGTTTTGCCTAAAGCAAAATTATAACTTATACAAAGCTTTGTGTGTGTTAGTATTTTCTTCCTTTATTTCGCAGCACCTGTTTTCATAAGTGTGTATGTGTTAGTTTTGTTCTGCTTGTGCGGGGTTGAAGCTGGTTGAAAAAATTGTGCCAACCAAAAACCACTCTCTTCACCGAAAATGCCTACAAACTGCGATTTATGCCAGCACAATTAGTCTTGTGTGAAAACCCTCTTTGAAATTTTAAATTAATTTACTCTTCTTATGATGAAGGGGGGAAGCATGTAACAGGGAAAGCATAAAGGCCTAACTATAATGTGCTTAATGCAACTTAAGCAAATGTGCGAATACACACAATCAAATGTATACAACTATAATGTACTTAAGTAACTTTTCGTCAAGTTTCGTCAAGTGTCATTTGCTTAAGGAAAGTGCGTTCAATTTCGCTCTTGCTTAAGCAAATGACTCGTCAAGAAAACATTTTTTTTCTGTCTCTATTTATTTCCCGTACTGAGCAGGAGCGTTCTCTTTTCTTCATCGTCTCTCTTATTTCTTGAAGAACACATATTCCATCAAATGCACAATTCATTAACTTCACTGTCTTCAGAAATTTCAGTTTTCTATCCATTTTTAAAAATTTTCCAATAAATTAATAAATAATAATTTTCCAATAATAAAATAAATAATTGTTTACAATTAAAAGATGCAACCACTGTTGCTTTTTTAGTACTTTTTTTATTTTAGTTTTCGTTTACTTTATAAATAAATAAAAGATAAACATGGATTTACTTGTTTATGGTAATATATTTATAACTTTTACAAATTAAATGAGATTTCGTCAAAAATATTACATTTTAAAGAAATAAAAACGAAAATAGTTTTCCAAAAGTACAAATGTTTCCAACTAAGTGTAAAAAGTTTTTAAGCTCAATAAGTACAATATAGCCAGTTAAAAGTCTTCAGTAATTTACTTAAGCATTTCACATGCTTTTCGTTGAATTTTAACACTAGCTTAAGTTTGGTTAAGCACATTATAGTTGGGCCTTAAATTTCGTACTGATGCTAATTGAGAGAATAACTCAGGGCATAAAGCAACACACATTATAACATACATACAAATGTAGAAAGTGCGTGTTAAAAAAATTGTTTGCTAGTATGTTATTTCTTTTCGTTCACAACACATTCCAGAAAAATAAAACCAAAAAACTAAAAAGTATATTTTCATACAATTTATGTGGAAGTAAGCTACGTAAATGCCAATGTTACCGTTTGTTAAATTGTAGGGAAAGAATACGTGTTTTACTGCTACTACGCCAATTCACACCGAATTATAATGACATTATTTTAGAAAATTCAATTGTGTGCTTACAATATGTGTATGTATGTACTTATATAATAATAAAACAAACGCTTATGTTTGATAACTATTAACTATTAATTAATTTTATTTATATACATATGTATATTCAATGGTTTAAAATTTTAACTTTGTCACTGCTTGATGATTTATATCTACATATATGTTTCCCATGAAGAATGCTTTCATAATAATATAAGGACTAGTAAATTTAGCATCTCCGTCCTGTATTCATAACATATGTAACTTTCCTCAAACCGAAAGGAATAAATTGAATCTTTGATGCATTTTACGCATTGTTCAACAATAGTTTTTTAAGTTTTTTATTTCTTTATTATTTAAAAATATTTTTTCGAAGAATTTTATACCAATTTTGCAAATTTCAAAAAAATAAGTCGGACGGAGCCCACAAACTTCCAAAGTCTGATTCTGTTTCGTAATTTTTTCCATGAACAAACATTTCTGACAAAATCTGCGCTGGTTTAACGCGACATTTAACGCGAGATATTCGCTGAGCTACATATGTAACCAACAAAATAACGACTTCATGTTAATTCCATTGGTACGTTGTTGGAGGTAAAACAATCGCCATCTTCATTGAAATATTCATTATTTTCGTCGTATATAGTATCTGCGAATATCATCTAAAATTTTTGAAAATCAATAGTTTACATATTGATCGTCGTTTGCACAATTTAATAAGGTGTTAAACTGGGTTATTTTGAAAGGTAATCGCTTAGCCATTGCGATATTAAAATCGTGAACCGAGAGGTTTTTGCAGTGCCCATCTGGCAAAAATAAAAGTGTGTTTAAGTCGGACTTATCAATTTCAATTTCATTCGAAAATAGCTCATTAGTTTGGACATACTGGCTATTGGAAGCTAGAATGATATATTCTAAATAAAGTTCTCAAATGTTAGCCTTTTCTACAAACATTAACATAAATATAAATAACATAAATAATATAATTCCTAAAAGCAGGATATTTATACTCTATTCAAAAATATCAAGTTACTATTTCCCGTAAAAAGCGATTTAGTGAGGCTTGCAGGTCTAGTTGAGTAGATCGTTTGCCAATTTCAAAAATTCCAAAATACTCTCAAAATCAGTAGTCATCCATAAAAAATATTCGTGGAAATATTTTCCAAAGAAAATATTAGTATTTTTATTTCTACCATTTTTTCTTCCAAATGCTCGTATTTTGTTTTTTATGTTTTTTGTGTTTTTACAATAAGCTCTAAATTGTTAAAATTTTACTTTGAAATTTTGTTAAAAAGTATTGTAACTCTTGATTAATTGTTAAAAAGGCCATTACATATATTTTGTTAATAAGGCCGTTAGTATTTTTAGAAAAATTGTTTAATTATTTATTTATTTATTTTATTAAAATTATTTATTTATTTAGTAAGGCAATTTGTAGCTACATACAATTGTATGTAGCTACAATTGTATAACAATGAAACACTTATTATTCTTACTCTACAATAAAAAAATCGGTAACTATGGCTTTTCTTCAGCTTACTTGCGCATAATGTGTATGAAAAGAAGACTTCATTTATTTTTCTATTTCTAGATGTTTATATGTAGAATGTATACTATAGATGCACACACGTACTGACTCATGCATATATGTATGTATGTATGTAAGAATGAATTGTTGAGATAACTTAGCAATTGTTCGCAGAGAACAAGAAATTTTCTGAGAATAAGCTCTTTTTGTAATTTTATAATAACAAAGGTATTTTCGGAAAATTCCACCAAAAATTTAACATCGGCAGCACAATGTATGGCAGTGCAACATCTTTATAATCTATAGTTTTTGGTTCAGCAGTTCAGTTCAGTCAGTAGACAGACAGTGTAGAGTCAGTAATTAGTGAGTGAGTAGTTTGGACTTTACCGTGACCGTATAAAGTGTATTAAGTGGTTACTATTACTTTTGAGCATAGTACAGTGGTATTATATTCATTAAAAAAGTAGCTGTTAAGTACTGAAAATTTAAGAATTGTGCGTTTAATTTCATTGCAATCAAAGAATCCACGGAAAACGTTTTTAAAAAGGTAAAACCGTAGCAATATATATATATATATATATATATATATATATATATATATATATATATATATATATATATATATATATATATACATATACATATATATATATATATATATATATATATATATATATATATATATATATATATATATATATATATATATATATATATATATATATATATATATGTATATCACAGACTAAAAATTTGGTTCTTTTTGGTTGATTAGACAAATTGTAAAGACAAATTCTTCTAAAGCGCTCGCTCGCGTTCTTTAATTATAAAAATTAAAGTTAAATACTGACCTTCGTAGAATAGTAGGTAATGTACTAGACTCGTAGTGCGAAGGTCCCAAGTTCGAATCCTGCCGCAGAACTCTGGCAGTTTGTGTCTGATAATTAAAGGGAGCGCACAACAAGCCTTCACTGGCTTAAGTGTATGACATGGGCTATCACACCCCTCCAATCAACCTGACCTAACCTAAGTTAAATAGAAGTGTAAAATTGCTCTTAAAAGTTGTTTTTTATTGCTTGGTTCAACTGGAGTGCTAAAAATTCTTTAAAACAATTATTGTTTTTTAAAACAATTTTTTTAATAACATTGTTGTTTATTAAAAATCAAAGTGGCAAACTTCCTGGGAATAATTCTGAACACCGTTTTTTAATTTCATTTATTTTTTATTTGCTTCAATATTGAGATACTATGCGGCTACCTAAGCGCTACCTAAACGGTGTTCAGAATTATTCCCAGGAAGTTTATATGTTGTAGAAATTTGTTTATTGAGATCGTAGTTAAATTTTTGCAGTTGATTGTTTCCTTGAATTTTGAACGGTTTGCTACATATGGACCTGAACAAGAGAAAAAGGTAAAAAAATCGAATTTTTTTAAGTTTTTTGCGATTTTTATCTGGAAGGTGAAGTTTTTTTGATTTTATATATTCGCAATTTTTGTTCTTTATGACAAGAGCTACAAGTTTGCCTCAGAGAGTAAATCGAAATTCGGAACGGTTTGCAAGATATGAGCCCGAGAAAATGATCACTTTTTTGCGAAAATGATACCGAGGCCCCAAATCTTTGGCGGCTCATAAAAAAAAGTACATGACTTTGGGAAAAATTGGGAGACACTGGTCTTTTTTTTAGTCTTTTATCACGTAGTGGTGTCCGTATATGGTTAATTTGCCACGACTTAAAAAATTACACACAGTGTAAAGCAAAGTTTTAAATGCAATATTAATTATTCAATGCTAAAAGCTGTTTAAAAATAAAGAAAATTAAAAATATATAAAATAATAATAAAAATCGTAATTCTTTTGGACAAACGAAATAAATAAAAAAAGGTCTCGTCGTGCACAAACTTGAATCGCGTTGTAAATTTGCAACCAGTGCGGGAAATTATAAATAAACTTTAATTAAATCGAGCTACAACAAAAAGACAAAATAATGTCGGAAACCGATTTTAACTGTAATAAGTGTCAAGAAAAAGACGCAGAGCAAATGGTGCAGTGTGACTCGTGTGACAAGTGGTATCATTTTGAGTGCGTTAGAGTAAATAGCGACATCGCGAATGTGAGCTGAAATTGCTCTTGTGTCGCTAACGCAAATAGTGCCTCCAACATAGCCCCACAAACACAGCTGGCGAATAATGCTACAGCAGAGTTTACCACAGGCTTGTAACTGTCGTCATCTCCTGCCAACAATACAGAATGAACCATTTCAGATGTGTCTGGTTCATGGTTAGAGGAAAAAGCTTATCAGCCATCAAATCTAAGTAAAGATGGATATGAAACGAGTAATTAAAGGTTCGTGTTAGGAAAAGTTTTGCAGAAAAGTGCAACAACAGGTGACAAGTTTATACAGCAGAATTGCCGTTCTCTTTGTGGTAAGAGCGTGTCGTCTAGTTCCTTACCGTTTCCCACACAACTAAAGTTGCAGATGCTGGAGGAAGAAAAAGAACTTCAAAGGCAATATTTGGAGAAAAATTATAGACTCCTAACACAAGGTGATGTATGCCAAAATTCAAATTCCCTTCTTAATAGTTCTAGCGCCCAGCCCAACGCAGCGCAAATTGCAGCGAGACAGGTGATCCCAAAAGAACTTCCGAATTTCGACTGGCCCCTATTTATAAGCAATTATAAAAATAGCACTGAAATTGCGGGCTATACCGATGGTGAAAATTTAATGCGACTGCAGTCGTGTCTCCGAAGTCGGGCCAGAGAAATTATTTAAACCTTAGAAATGTGTTTCGGCCATCCAGAGCATATATTGGAGAGCATGATAGCAAGAGCCACAAAAATACCTCCACTTAAGGACAGGCTCGACAACTTAATCGAATATGCGCTCATCACACGAATTATTTGCTCTACGATGGAAGCTTGTACTTTAAAAGCGCATTTGAATAATCCGTCGCTCGTTAAAACGCTGCTCGAAAAATTACCCGACAATCACAAGCTATATTGGGCAATGCATATTAAAGATGACAACGTCCCAGTAGTAAAAGCGTTCAGTGATTGGATCTACAATATAGCAAGCGCAGCGAGCCAGGTCGTATCCCCATTAAGCCCCCAAAAAGATTGTTCAGTGCATACTCATTCTGAGCCAGTGAACGAAAGCAAATTATATTGTAATTTTTGCAGAAGCGAACAGCACAAAATTGAACAATGTGGCGAATTTCAGGCACTAAGTCTAGACGAAAAATGGAGTGTGGTAAAGCGGGACACATTATGCCGCCATTGTTTAAATACTCATCGACGCAAATGTTTCTCAAAAAAAGTGTGTGATATTAATAACTGCCCTTCGAAGCATCGTACCTTGTTGCATAGGTATGCGATAGCCACCAATCAAATTCCAATTATAGCGGCGCAAGAGCGCAGTGGAAATACAAACGCTCACCACGATAGCAGTTCAAGAAAACGGCTGTTCAGAATATTGCCAATTCGCATACACCGCAATAGTAACTTCATCGAGACATTCGCATTTTAGATGAAGGCTCGTCCGTTAGCCTAATGGAGCAAAGTCTATCGGAGGAGCTGGGTCTCAGTGGTCAGCCTCTGGAGCTGCAATGGACTGGCAATACTACTCGATCTGAACGAAATTCAGTTAAAGTTAGTATAGACGTTTCAGGTGTTAAAACCGACAGCAGATTCACTCTGCACGATGTGCGAACGGTAAATAATCTAGGCCTGCCTACTCGGTCAATTAATTTTGACAATATTGTAAACGACCGCCCACACTTAGGGCCTGTTTGCCGATGTCGAAAGAAAACTTTCTTTCGCAATCTAAGCGAAAGAAAACTGATTTGGGTTTACATAAATTGGTTCTATGCGAACGATGACTCGAACGACAACTCGAATGAAAACGTAAGTGTTTTCATACAAAAATGGGTTTGTCTATTTCGAAGTTGTTGTCAACTTTGCGAACACAAATTTCAAAATCAGGCACCAATTATTTTGTGTTCGAATGACAATAATTTTTTGAAAAAATATATAAATAAACAAATATTTTATGAAAAAAATTTTTAATAACAAATAGCTTTTTTAGTTGTGAGTACATACATACATTCATACATATGTATGTACATTTGGGGTGGGTTATTGCCTACATATACATATACATATATGTACATACATACATACATAGGTACTTATTTTGTATTTGCTACTTGCAAAAATAACACATATTGTTTGCAGATTTGAAATCTGATTTGAAATCTAGAACCAAAAAGACAACAAAAAAGTATGCAGGAAACAGGTGGTTGTAGTTATATTTTTTTATTTTGTAAACTTTTAGTTTGTTTTGGTTACATTTTCTTTATTTCGACAGCTGATTAATTTCAAAAGGAGTTGCATTTGACTTCAAACAATTTAGTAGTATTTTTTGTATTTTTAGAGGAAATTGCTGTAAAACAATTATACCTATAAGTTGGCACTACTTTGTTTTATTAACACGTAAGATACAAAAATTGACTGACGTAAGTAGCTGCGAACGAAAGTGAGTGACATAGACAAACTCAAATTGATTCGAATGTGAGTGACTAGCTTTCTTTCGCATGAGTTTTCTTTCGACATCGGCAAACAGGCCGTTAATAGGTTTGCCGATACAATCTTATAGGACTTAACAATTGGAGGGTAGCCGTCCCTTTGAAAATTAAAGAAGCTAAGAGGTGTCAACCGATTGCATCTAATGGCTCAGATTCAAACCGAGGTTTTTCACTAAATATACATACATTTGACTGTGAAAGGCGTTATGATGAGTTGCACAACAAAGTTAAGGAATATTTCTCTCTGGAGGAGCCCAAACAGAAAAATATTTTGTCGCCCGAAGACAACAGAGCTCTCCAAATACTCGAGAGTTCAACACATAAGAAAAATCAACAATTTGAAGTTGGACTACTATGGAAAGAAGAAGTTCAGCAGTTGCCAAATGGTTATGAAATTGCATTCCATCGGCTGAAATGTCTTCAGAGGAAATTCAAAAAAGACCCTTAGCTACAACAGACAATGCAAGCCCAAATCGATAACCTGATTTTGAAGGGCTACGCTCGAAAGGTGTTAGATTCTGAAATGTTTTCTTACCCTGATCGCACTTGGTATTTACCAATATTTGTCGCTCTCAATCCAAACAAGCTAGGTAAAGCTCGCCTAGTCTGGGATGCCGCTGCAAAGTCACAAAATAAATCACTTAATGACTTTCTTATTTGCGGCCCCGATTTGCTTACGACACTTTTCAAAATTTTAATCGAGTTTCGTGTGGGACCAATAGCGATTTGCGGTGATAGTGCTGAAATGTTTCATCGTATCAACGTCAAAGATGTACGCTAAACGGTTTTTATGACTCGAAAATATTGATAATAAATTGCAAACATGTGTCTACGTAATGAAAGCTCTCACGTTTGGTATGAGTTGTGCACCCTGTATCGCTCATTTTGTCAGAAACAAAAACGCTGAAGAATTTAAAAATGTGTATCCTCGAGCTGTCAAAGCGATACAACAATATCATTATATGGATGACTTCATTGATAGCGTTGACAGCGAAGAAGAAGCGAAGGATCTTGCGCTCCAAGTGAATACGATTCATGCTGCTGCTGGGTTTCATATGCGAAATTGGGTCACAAACTCCGAACTCGTACGAAACCAATTATCTGATGGTGGTTCAGATACCCAGGCGTCATTTAAATTATTAGAAAAATTCTGGGTATGTATTGGGAATCAAAGAATGACATGTTTCAGTATAATTATAGATTCTCGAGGCTTCGAAGAGACGTCTGCAACATCGGTGTGGTCCCCACTAAAAGAGAAGTACTTCAAGTTCTAATGTCGATATTTTATCCATTAGAGTTTGTCTCTCAGTACACAATTGCCTTAAAAATCTTACTTCAAGACATTTGGCGCTCGGGCATAAAATGGGATGACGAGATCAACGAACAACTTTATGTAAAATGGCGTTTGTGGATCTCGAATCTGCCCAAAATAGCGTCAATCAAAAATCCCAGATGTTACTCGAAGTTTTTGAAAACTACGCATGAAGTTCAACTGCATACGTTTGCCTTATGCTATTTTCTTATTCAACATGGTGACGATGTCGATGTGTCTATTGTGGAAGCTAAATCCAAAGTAACACCGCTAAAGCCAATATCAATACCTCGGTTGGAACTTCAAGGTGCATTGTTAGGTACACGTTTAGCTGCAAAAATTCGAAATGCAACACGCCTTCGTTGTACAGATTTCTTTTATTGGTCCGACTCCAAGACGGTACTAAAGTGGTTGCACATGGAGCCGAAAAACTTCAAGGCTTTCGTAATGTTCCGAGTTGGAGAAATTTTAGAGTCTACAAATTTAAATCAATGGAATTGCGTACCATCCAAATTAAACCCCGCAGACTTTGCCACCAAGATTAGTTCAACTGATGACGATTTGTGGCTCAATGGTCCTAAGTTTCTAAATGCAACCAAAATATGTGGCCTGTATGTCCAGACCTAGGTTACACCAATAAAGAAGAAATTCGAAATATCTTACTGGTTATCGACAAATCGACCAGCCTCACAATCAACATTGAATATTTCTCGAATTGGAAACGGCTCTATATGGCACTTTCAAGTTTTATACTTTATGCGGAGGAAATAAAATCAATTGTAGGAGGAGACGAAACAAAAAGTATATGCTTTGAATATATTCGAAAAGCCAAAATTATTTTGTTCAGGTATGCCCAAAATGCCGAATTTCATGAAGAAATTTGCTGTCTAAAAAAGAGAAAGAAAATTCATTCTAGTAGCAAGATCCAGCAGCTGAATATGTTGCTCGATGGAGATGAAATCCTACGTGCTTGTGGCAGAGCTGAAACATTGAACTGTAATAATGCTATTGTCTTGCCAAACAATCATTATATTACATTTTTATTGGTCCGAAACTTCCATTAAGATTTTCATCACTGCTTACACGAAGCCACAATATGCAGAATCAAATCAAAATTTTAAATTCCAAAATTAAGAGCCGTATACAAAAATGTTCGCTCAAAATGTCAACAATGTAAAAACCAAGCTGCTGCACCTCAACCCCCATTAATGGCATCTCTACCAGCAGCAAGGCTCGCTAGCTTTGAACGCCCATTCACCTATGTGGGCATCGACTTTTTGGGCCCGTTATTTGTAACAGTAGGCAGACGCAGAGAAAAGCGTTGGGGTGTGTTATTTACTTTTTTGACAGTCCGAGCTATTCATATTGAAGTAGCTCACAGTCTCGATACAAGCTCGTGCACAATGTGTATTTAAAATTTCATAAGTCGTCGAGGCTCCCCGAAAGAAATTTATACGGATAATGGAACAAATTTTAAATCAGTGGAAAGAGTCCTTCGCGAAGAAAAACAAAGCCTTGATCTAAATAAGGTTACTTGCAAATACGACGAAATAAAGTGGAGATTTAACCCTCCTGCTGCACCACATATGGGTGGCGCCTGGGAAAGGTTGGTGCGCACAGTAAAAAGCACACTATACGCTTTGTGTCCTGCATTTAAATTTAGTGTTGAGACGTTAAGAAATGCTCTGTGGGAAGCTGAATTCATAATCAACTCACGACCTTTAACATTTGTGGCTCTAGACTCAGCTGAAGGCGACCCTCTTATGCCAAAATGTATTACTTGGCTCTGCTGACGGATACAAACCTTTATGTGAAGTTAACCACGACCTTCGTCAACGTTGGCACCAAACGCAGCAGTTCGCAAGCCATTTTTGGAAAAGATGGATCCGTGAGTATGGCCCAACCTTAATTCGGCGGAGCAAGTGGTTCGAAAAAGTGAAACCGCTATCCGTAGGCGATATAGTCATATTAGTGGACGATACACTCCCACGCAATAGCTGGCCCAAGGGTGTAATTGTGGAAATATTTATAGCGAAAAATGGTGAAGTTCTCCTGGCAAGAGTAAAAACCAGTTCCGGTACATTAGAGAGGCCAGTTGCCAA
Organism: Germaria angustata; assembly: GCA_963681545.1. Lineage (NCBI taxonomy): Eukaryota > Metazoa > Arthropoda > Insecta > Diptera > Tachinidae > Germaria > Germaria angustata. Next base: position 19,611,990 of record OY813003.1, on the reverse strand, counting down.
AATAGCAGTACTGGACGTCAGTAGTAATCAAGATTGCAAGCTCACAGGTCCCTAGTTCGCTTATAAGGGGGGGAATGTTACCACCGCCACTGTATTATTTACAAATTATTACATTTTTCATTCTATTTACTTCTTTTCTATTTATTATCTATATATAAATAGGCAAGTGGAAAAAGTTAAGAACCATTTTAACTGACTTAAACTCAACGTATTCCCTTGATTTTTTTTTTTTTTTTTTTGTTTGATAGATTTTCAATAGGAGCAGTGCAGAATGAATTTTTTATTTTACATTTTTGTGCCTAAGATAGTTAAAAACAGTTAAGAATATTAGCCAATCATAAAGCCATGATCTCTCTTTCTCTCTTAATTTGCTAAAAAAAAATTACAACAAAAAAATTAACTAAATTAAATTTGGCTTGGCAACTCCGTAAAAACTCAGAAGGAAAAACTTATTTTATTTGTTCATTCTATTCCACCATTTGGTGGTAGAACTATTCCACTAAGTGGCGATTTAAAGCAAATTTTGCCTATTCTTCCACACGGGAGCCGATCTACTTTAATTGAAAATTGCATCATTAGTTGGAAGGAATTTAATTCTTTTCACAAAGTTACCTTAACACAAAATACGAGAACTAGACCAGAAGAAGTAGAATTTGTCGAATTTCATAAATAAATTTGGTAATGGTGAATTAAGAAATTATCCAGAGTTAGGTGATGACATTATTGAATTTCCACAACAAATAATTGGTTGTTTTGATAATTTAATTACTGATATCTATGGTAATATTCGTGAGAATATATTATCGGATCAAACTCTTAATTCCGTAATTTTAGCTCCTACCAATGAAGACTGCACTTTAATAAATAATGATATACTTAATCGTCTTTCAGGGGAGGAGAAGGTTTATTACAGTTTTGATAAAGTTTCTAATGATGTCAATGACGTAAATGAATATCTTTCTTAATTTTTAAATTCACTGAACGTAAGCGGAATGCCACCGCATAAATTGAAAATAAATTCCATTGTTATGCTTATTCGTAATTTGAACATGGCACAAGCCATAGTAAATTGAACTCGAATGAGAGTAAAATGTTTACACCGCAATACGGGAGTAGTTCGTAATAAAAGAATTTTGATTCCACGAATAAATTTACCATTTTCTGGAACAATTCTTCCATTTAAATTTCAGCGGACACAATTTCCAATTATACTCGCATTTGCTATGACCATTAACAAGTCACAGGGGCAAACATTTGAAAAGATAGGTGTCTTTTTGACATTACCTGTATTTGCTCATGGACAATTACATATATGTAGCTGCGAGTACAGTTCGTTCAATTAATCAAAAAATTTTAATATTTTTAATATAGGCAATAAATTTATGTTTCTTAAATGAACATCAAAACCGTTTCTATTGTTTATTTGGAAAGCTCACATTAATAGATACAACTATTAAAGAATGGAGTTAGTACGGTAATACATTTTATTAGAAACTAGCGGACCAGGCGAACTTCGCCTCGCCCCAATTTTAAGCCTTCAGACAAACTTTCTATTTTTTAATTTGAAAAGCCATTAAGGAATAATTTCAAACAAAATTTCATGTAAAAACTCGATTTTCGATTTTTCCAATTTTCCAACTTTTCCGGAGGGATTTTCCAAAATTTTCTTCCATAAAAACCTTCTCCTCGAAAATGCGAACAACTGACAAAAAGTTTTACAGAAATCGGCCAAGCCGTTCTTATTTTATGAATTATTAGATTTTGCCACGCCCCTCCGCCCACAGACCGAATTTTTTTTGGAGCCATTACGTTACATACATACATACATACATACGCACATCCAATTTTATATATATAGATGAAGAAAAATATGACATTTTATCTGAGCGGTTTTGTATTATTGCAATAATGGTTGAATTTCAACCACTGGGCGAACACTAGCTACTTTAAATATTAATCGGTCCGTTATGCATACATACTTACATACATGTACATATATTATGTACATATATCAAAACATATTAATGTGGATCGTATGTAAGTAGGTATGTACATATGTATATGCATACTTGTTTTGCTTATTGTTAAGCGCAGGCTCGTTTGCCTTGCTCAACTTTATTACGATGGATAACTTAGTGCTTCACCAAGTTATTAATGTTCGTAGGGGTTTATTATCCTAGTAGTTCACCAGGATAATTCAAGCGATTATTTTCGGTTCAGTTGTTCAAGTGGTACACAAGAACAACGTAAACTGACTTGTTGTGAAAATGAAATTCAGCGATGTTTGCTGGATGAATGACAATCGTTCAATCACAAATTTTATTAAAAACTTATGGTATTTAAAGAAGAAAATTACAAATACAAATAATAAAGAAATACAAATACAAAAAGAAATACAATACAAAAAAGTAAAAAATTTTAATTTTTAGCAGGCCGGAAACCGTTCATTCTTCTGATGCACTAATTATTTTCCTACCGTTAGAAGAACAGATATTGGATTTCATAACTGTCTGGCTGGTGAATTAAATAAGCAAATTATTTTCTCACTGACAGTAAAGCCCAAACAGATATCAAATTTCTCCAACGTCTGACTAGTAATATGATTTAGTACGTGTAAATAAATATTTTGTTTTAATTTAGCTATGAATTATGCAAACGCGGTAATTCTCACGCCTAAATAAGGACGTAAAAAAGAGGTACGGATTTTGTTCAAGTATTATTAATTCTATTGAGAGTTGTTTTTATTTTTGAATAAAGAATAAAAAAAACTCAAAATAATTAACATATTGCGGCCCCAAGGGGATTGAAAAGTGCGAATGAGCGATCTCCGGCAATTTACATATTTTGAAGTGGATTAAGCTGTTGGCTCCAATGAAACATTCCAGTTGGATCGTGGAGACGGTTGTGGTGCTTCGGGGATCGGTTCACGTCTTCTCTTCAACCTTTGCCTTGCTATCAGGGCCACTATCACAACTAAAATCACGGCTAGTCCAACATAGCTGATGGTTAAGCTATGTATTTTATGGGTTCTTGCGAGAGGAAATTCTTGTCGTTGTGCCCTGACCTCATTCTGCAGATGGGTTATCTTTTCAATTATTGAAGCATATGACAGGGGTTGTGTCATGTTGTTTACGCTTTTTTGGAGGTGAAGGAATGACATCCCATTGCTTGTATATGATGAATGTAAGTTTGATGAGATGGTTCGATGCCCGTATATGGTAATAACATCAATTTTCATTGCACACCCTGCGGGAAGCGTGAGCAACCCGGTACCTTCCAGCAATTGTGAACTGCTTTCACCCTTGCATACTGTGCTTAGTTTTAGTTGCTGTTGAGTTGCGAGCAGCCACTGGTTCTTGTTATAAAGCTGGTACCATACGTTATTGCTGTTTATCAACTCTATGTTGCAGCTTGGGTCGGATTCATTGTTGAATAAATGTATCTCACAGCGACAAATTGCAGAGACTTTATGATATGCAGCTTGAATGTGTAGGCATAAGAAAATGTTATGCTCAAGTTTATTGCAGGTACTTAGCTTCGATTCATCTAGAGGGAAATATTCGTCACGATGAGCGTTGAGAGCCATCATTTTAGTGGTTGGTATGATAGCCACTAAAGAGTTGTTCATTAGCTGTGGTACTGGAGTAATATAGAATAGGTCATATTGCCCTTGATGGGCTAGAGGGATGAACAAGGTGCAAATAATGTGCTGAGTTGAGATTGCTGCGTGAGCCGTGATTACACCATATAAATGAATAATGTCTGCAACTGGAAGTACTAGATCTGCGGGAAGGTTTGCCTTTATGTTATCGATTTCACCCGAAAATTGTTGTGGGGTTAGTAGAACCGGACTAATTCGACCATGGTAAGTGTCCGCTAACAATGTGATCATAGATGTGTGCATTTTTTGTAAATGATTAGCAATTGTAAGTAACTGGACACTCAGTGATAAAATGACTTCCAAACGATGGTAACTGTCATTGGTTGTGAGGTAGAGTAGTTTATTTATTTTACCGTTCATTTTTTCGAAGTTATCTTGCGTGCGTTGTTCCGATTGCTTCATGAGATTCAGGGTCGAGTCGAGAAACGATGTTTGATTCCGAAGAAGGCTCTGCAAGTGGGCTTTTATACTATTAATAGTATCCGTCATTTCTGCTCCATATTTGGAGTCTAGAACGCCAAACAAGGAGCTTGCTATATTTCCAACGACGTCTATTGCTCCTCGTCGCTTCCTTTTTATGAAATTTTACAAACCGTGCTCCATTTCATTTCTGAGATCTTGAAAATGGGATAGAAGTCCGTTGCATTGATGATTAAGGGATGAGTAATCGCAGGCCCTTTTCAGCGCAGAGGTACCGTTCATTAAAAGTTCTAATTCGTTACAGAACGATGTCAGCTCAAAATAAATAAGGAGCTTCCATTCAGCGATGACAGGTTTAACTTGGCCAAAATTTTCGAAATGTAATCCAGGGTTGCTTGTGATTTGGGTGTACGTCACTTGTTGATATAGGATTAGAGGGAGAAATAATGCTACGAGTACTAGCAGATCTGTTGCGTTTAGACTACAATGTTTTGAGGGTGGTTCAGTTATGGTTTTGTTATTGGGTGAGCTGTCTCTTTTTCGTGTTGGTTTCTCATCTGGTGTGTTATTGCTAACATTGGTTCCTGGTGGCTCCACAGGAAGAGGAGCCAGCAAGTGAATTGCTCGGTTAAGGATACCATCGGATGTTTTCATATCAGCTGTTCTGATCCTTGGTTTGCCACTTGTTTCGCTGCTGGAGTTCACTGAGGTATTCCTGCGACCATCGTTTCCAAAATTGATGCTTTATTTGTGACACTAACTCCCATCATTTTGTAAGAGTTGTTGGAGTTGACCTGGCAGTTGCATCTACTTGTGCTGTAAGCGGTTCACCAATCAAAAAGTGGCCTGGTGTTAGTGCAGCCTCATCATTAGGATTATTCGGCAACGGTGCAATCGGTCTCGAATTAAGGATTGCTTCGACTTCTATGATCACGGTTTCCATTTCTTCATAGGTCAGAGACGCGTTTGCCATTTCTTTAACAAGTAACCTTTTTGCGGATTTGACTGCAGCCTCCCATAGTCCGCCGAAGTGCGGGGCTCGTGGAGGTATGAAATGAAAACTGATGCCTTTGCTGGCACACTCTTGTTGAATTTTTTCTTGAGCAGCTGTGGCGAAAAGAGCAGTTGACAACTCTTCTAATTGATTGCGAGCTCCCACAAAGTTTGTTGCGTTGTCACTGTAGAGATGCTGACAGTGGCCCCTTCGGCCGATGAATCTTTTGAGCGCTCCAATGAAAGCGTCGGTTGTAAGGTCTGTTACAAGCTCCAGATGGACCGCCTTAGTGGAAAAGCAACAGAATACTGCAATATACGCCTTTTGGGGTCGCTTTCCTCGGGTTTTGAAGTGAACCCAGATTGGACCACAGTAGTCAACTCCTGCATTAATAAAGGGTCTCGCTGGTATTACTCTTGCTTCTGGAAGGTTTCCCATAATTTGCTGCAGAAGTTTTGGTTTCGCTCGTACACATTGCACACATTTATGCACAGTTTCCCGAGCCAAATGTTTGCCTTTAATGGGCCAAAAACGTTGTCTTACGATTGCTAGAAGTGCTCCAGGGCCACAATGTTTGTTTTCCCTATGTATCGACTCAAATATTAGTTTACTTATTGTGTCGTTATAAGGAAGCAACATTGGATGTTTGGCATTGAATGATAACGTGGATGCTTCTAATCTGCCTCCGACTCTTAGAATGTTATATTCGTCTAAAAATGGGGATAAGCTTTTTATTTGACTCGATCCTTTAAGGTCCTTTTTCTGTTGCAGCTGTTGAATGTCTTCTGTGAATGTGCATAGTTGGGTGGTTCGAACAATGATGGCAAGCGCATCGTGAAGTTCAATAGGTGTGAGATTTTGTTGGGTTTGTCGCTCGGGTTTGAAAGTTCTGGCATTTTTAATGAATCTTAAAATGTATCCTATGATACGTTGGAGCCTTTTTAGTGAATTTCGGTGATTGATGCTGTGCAAAAAGTTTTCACTATTGACAGCAATGAGTGAGATGTATGATCCTTGCTTTTGTTCAGGGGTCGGCAAATTAGGATCTAGGCCAAAACTGGGAGGCCAATGTTTCTCGTCTCCACGAAGAAAAAATGGCCCATACATCCATTGGGGTGTATGCTGTAACTGTAGTGGATCCAGTCCTCTTGATACGATGTCCGCTGGGTTATCTTTAGAACTTACATGACGCCATTGCTCAGGTAGCGTGTTTTCTTGAATTGAAGCGCTTCGATTTGCCACAAATTCAAGAAGATCTTGAATTTATCCACGATAAGACTATTTTTGAGTCGGACCAATAGAATGTTGGCGTTGTATTCATATCCAAGTCTAATTTCACTTTTGCAGCTAAGTAAGCACCCAATTGTGCGGCACATAGTTCCAGTCTAGGCAGTGTTTGCTGTTTGAGTGGAGTTATCCGTGATTTCGCACATAACAAATATACTCTTATTGTTTTGTTTGGTAGAATTGTTCTCACATATATTGCAGCGCCATACGCCTTTTCGGAGGCATCGGTAAAAACATGAAGTTGAGTCTTGCTAGGAAGAACTCCTTTATAGATATGCCGATGCACTTGAAAGCTTTCAAGTTCGCTTAGGTTGCTTCGAAAGGTTCGCCAGCGTGAGTCAAATTCTGAAGGAACAGCCTCGTCCCATGAGGGATTCAAGGTCCATAATTCCTGGATAAACATTTTTGCTCTGGCAACTACTGGCGACAGTATTCCTAGTGGATCAAAGATTCGGGCCAAGTCTGATGTGACTGTTCTTTTAGTCACGGCTTTAATTGTTTGAATGTTGACCTTGATCTTAAGTAGGTCATCTTTAGGTACCCATACCAATCCCAGTGTTTTAGTGTAATCAGTTTCGTCTGAGAAGTCAAGACTGACTTCTTGGTCATAACTGGGAATGTTGCGGAGCAGCTGGGCATTATTAGCGCACCATTTTCGTAGATGTAATCCGTACTTGGCCAGGATGTCTTGCAGCTGGCGCTGAGTTTCTAGGGCTGTATTCAGGCTATCAGCTCCACCCAGGCCGTCATCGACATAAAAGTTCTTTTCCAAAAAACTGGCTGCCAAAGGAGCTTGCATCTTATTATCCTGGATTATTTCCTTCAAACATTTGATCGCCAGATATGGTGCTGGTCTAGTACCATAGGTAACGGTATTTAACTGGAAATAACTAATAGGCTCAGAGGCATTATTTCGCCAGAGGATTATCTGGTACTGTCGGTCCTTGGGGTGGATATAGATTTGGCGGTACATTTTTTCGATATCTGTTGTGAATACGAAACGGGGCAGCCGAAATCGCAATAGAACCGTAAATAGATCATTTTGTAGTGGTGGTCCAGTGTGGAGAATATCATTTAAGGATTTTCCTGAGGACGTTTTTGCTGACGCATCGAAAACTACTCTGAGTTTAGTTGTACTACTTTCGGGTCGCAAAACGCAGTGGTGAGGAATAAAGTATGTATGCCCCTTTACTTCGTCTATATTGATTTTCGACATGTGCCCCATTGTTTCCTAGTCTTTTATAAATAGCGCATATTGTTCCTTCAATGAAGCGTCTTTTGATAATCGACGTTCTAGTGCGAGGAACCGGTTGAATGCGATACTATGTGAGGACCCTAATAACGATGGTTCAGCACAAAATGGCAGTCATGCTATGAATCGACCTTTATGGTCACGTGTGGTATGCTGATTGAAATGTGCTTCGCACTGTGCATCGAAAGGTGATAAATTTTGCTCTCTTCCTTCAACCTCCTCGAGTTTCCAAAATCGCTTAATAGCTGTATTCATTTTATCCTCTTCTGTTAAGACTCCGCAGATTCCTGATGAGAGCCTTTCACCAGATACCTTTCCCGATACGATCCATCCAAAGGCTGTATTTTGTAGCAGTGGAAGGTCCTTGCCTAATTTAAGTTGTCCGATCTTGAGTAGTTGATGATAATATTCCGCCCCTAACAAAATATCGATTTTTTTCTGGACGGTTGAAGGTTGGGTCCGCTAATGCTACGTTGCTGGGAATTGACCACCTGTCGATTGTAAGCGATTGAGCAGGTTGAGGGGAAATAATTTGCGGCAATACGAATGCTTCAAGCCGTGTTGAAAAATTGTTGAACCGAGATTGTAGCGTAATGTTGACTCGGTGTTGAACCTTGGTACGGTTTTTTCCAATACCGTTGATTGAAACAGAAGTAGTCCGTGCTGGGAGTCCAAGCCGGTTGACTAATCGTTCTGTGATCAAATTGACTTGTGATCCTGAATCAAGGATTGCCTTGCATTCAGTTTCCAGACCATTAACCTTGACCTTTACCAACGCTGTTCCCAGTAGAACATATGGCCTTTTGTTAGTGTAACTTCCCGCCATGCTTTCAGCTTCTGTTGGTGTGCTGACTAGAGATGTCGCGTGTTGCGTCGTGGAGTTATTCGTTGTAACTGCTTCATTGGCTGACTCTGTTTCCCCCTTTGATTTGTTACGCTTCCTGGATATTGAATTCTTTTGCGGGGCTTGTTCCAAGTGTACAAGGGTGTTGTGCATTTTTCCACATTTCTGGCAGCGGCCTGAAATTGTGCACTGTTTGGTCAAATGATTATGACTAAAGCAATTAACACACATTTTATGTTTCTGTATCAAGTTTAGTCTGTTTACAGGGCTTAGCTGGATAAATTCTATGCATCTATACAATGGGTGATATTCTTGCTTGCAAGCTAGGCATCGTTGGTTCTCATGGCGGAGATGTGCCGTAAGCGTGCATGTTTTGCTAGCAGGAGAAACTGTCTTATCTTTGTGTCCTATTGTCTCCAGAGTGTGGAAGTAGTTCTCCAGAAAGGTAAGAAATTGGCTGACTGGTTGCATTTCCTTTGGGTTGGTGATCGATTGCTCATATTGAGTGTATACAGTTTTGTCCAACTTTTTTACCAGAAGGTGGAGTAGAAGTGGATCCCATGTCGAGATTTCGAGCCCCATATTAGAAAGAGCTGCCAGACATTCTCTCGTTGTATCGTGCAATCGCTTAACGGCCATTAACGTCGATGCACCGGCTGGTTGGTCTAGCAGTCTCTGAACCGCTGTTGCCACTATTAGTCGTTTATTATCATATCGATCCTGTAGTAACTGCGAAGCGGCTATGTAATTGTCTGCAGTAACAGCGAGATGATTAATAAGCTTCGCTGCTTCACCAGTAACGTTGGTCTTTAGATAAAATATTTTGTGAGCGTCTGACATCTGTTGCTCATGAATAGTTTTCTTAAATAAGTCAGAAAACGATGTCCATTTCATATAATCAACTTCAAATTTAGAGAGTGTGATTGTGGGTAATGGTAGGGTAGATGGTTTAGCCACAGTTTCTGTGGATGAGAGGCGACTGTTGTTAGCCGTGGTAAGCTGGATGATCGCTAACTGAGCGGCTTGTTCGAGGTGGATGTATCTGCTTGTGTCATAACCGGCGAGGTCTGGATCGGAATATTTATCTAACACCTCATCATTAAGTAGTTCTAGCTGTTGCCATAGTTTGGTGATGGTGGCCTTTTTAACATCGTAATAAGGCCCATCCTGACCTGACTGCAACTGAAGGCTTTCTAGCTGTCTATCCAGAGCTGCCATTTTTCCTAGGGAGCGGCTGATTAAACCATCGTGGCTACTTGTAGGTTGAGGTTTCGTGGATGGGGGGTTGTTAATGATTTCGGACTGGTCGCCCCCTTTTGGCGGTGGATCAATAGGGTTTTTGGCGATTGCTCCCTTACCTTGACAAGTGTGCTCGCGTTCCATCAGCGCTATATATTTGGATGCCATTGACTGGATTTGACTATAGCGGCCTGCAGTGAAGTATTCATCTTCCATATCAATATCCTTTAGAGTCCGCAATTTGGTATCTGCCTCATCGAATTCTTTTCAAGCTGTAGTCAGCCGGACCAATCGTTCTTTGTAGTACACTGGGGTTTTGCGGCTAGCTGGGTCCTTGGTAAAGTTGCGGATGATGGTGGCGATACGCTCGCCGATCTCCTTTAGTTGGCGAAGAAGCTGCTCTGCGGTTTCCATATTGCTTTGTTGATGCCCTATAGAGGTTAATTGAGAGTTGGAGTTAGCTGCTTGTTGGTTGTGATGCAACGTTGTCTGTGATTAAGCGCCTGTAGTTTGTGGTTGGCCGCTGATATATTGGTTTGAATTGTTCGCTTGAAGGACTTTAGGTTTTCCTAAACCCGATGTCCTGTCACGGTCGCCAAAATGTTAAGCGCAGGCTCGTTTGCCTTGCTCAACTTTATTACGATGGATAACTTGGTGCTTCACCAAGTTATTAATGTTCGTAGGGGTTTATTATCCTAGTAGTTCACCAGGATAATTCAAGCGATTATTTTCGATTCAGTTGTTAAAGTGGTACACAAGAACAACGTAAACTGACTTGTTGTGAAAATGAAATTCAGCGATGTTTGCTGGATGAATGACAATCGTTCAATCACAAATTTTATTAAAAACTTATGGTATTTATAGAAGAAAATTACAAATACAAATAATAAAGAAATACAAATACAAATAGAAATACAATACAAAAAACGTAAGAAATTTTAATTTTTAGCAGGCCGGAAACCGTTCATTCTTCTGATGCACTAATTATTTTCCCACCGTTAGCAGAGAACAGATATTGGATTTAGACAGACAGTTATGTCTGGCTGGTGAATTAAATAAGCAAATTATTTTCTCACTGACAGTAAAGCCCAAACAGATATCAAATTTCTCCAACGTCTGACTAGTAATATGATTTAGTACGTGTAAATAAATATTTTGTTTTAATTTAGCTATGAATTATGCAAACGCGGTAATTCTCACGCCTAAATAAGAACGTAAAAAAGAGGTACGGATTTTGTTCAAGTATTATGAATTATGCAGGCGCGGTAATTCTCACGCCAAAATGTGGGAAAAATAAGAACGTAAAGTACGGATTATGTTCAAGTATTATTAATTCTATTGAGAGTTGTTTTTATTTTTGAATAAAGAATAAAAAAACTCAAAAGAATTAACACTTATATTTTATAACTGTAAAATCTGATGATCGATTTTAAGTTAAAAAGACATCCCAGGCTAAAAATTAGGTTATTTTTGGTTGATCGGACAAATTGTTTTAAAGCGTTCGCTCGCGTTCTTTAAGTATAAAAATTAAAGTTAAATAAAAGTGTAAAATTGCTCTTAAAAGTTGTTTTTATTGCTTGGTTCAAGAAGGCCAACATATATATATATATATATATATATATATATATATATATATATATATATATATATATACGTATATATATATATATATATATATATATATATATATATATATATATATATATATATATACGTATATATATATATATATATATATATATATATATATATATATATATATATATATATATATATATATATATATATATATATATATATATGTATATGTATATATATATACGTATATATATATATATATATATATATATATATATATATATATATAGATATATATATATATATATATATATATATATATATATATATATACGTATATATATATATACGTATATATATATATATATATATATATATATATATATATATACGTATATATATATATATATATATATATATATATACGTATATATATATATATATATATATATATATATATATATATATATATATATATATATATATATATATATATATATATATATATATGTATAATATACATAAAGTTTGACAACAAATGATAGATTTTCATATCCGTATGTGTTTCTTACGTAAAAGTAGAATAATATTTAATATCAGAGCAAATGGATTCAATAATTAAAATTTCGTGATTTTTGAGGAAAAGGTAGGAGCAATTTTGGTAATAACAAATCGAGAATTGAAGATATATATTGGCATTGTAAGTTATTTCTGATAACAATCATAGACTAGCAACTGATGTACTAGGCTAGTAGTCGGAAAGTCGCAGGTTCGACTCCTGCCGCAGACTCCGGGTGTTATTGCAGACAAGCCAGGTATCTTCGCAGTTTGTGTTTGTTAATTATAAAAAAAGTTTAGATTGGAACTGCTTCAATTATTTAATATTTAAAGAATATTTAAAAAATTATCGAACGTTTATATCAAAATGTGTTGAGTTTGCTCAACCAATTAGATGGTTAGCAAAGCCGACAGCCGTACAAATAGATAACTAATCACCTAAAGCTGATTAAAGTGAATTCACTCATTCGTTTTGAACGTTCCGAAGAGAGAGAAAAAGAGTAAAAACCAATTCAAGCAAAAATCGTTCCGCATTAAATTTACTCTCTTTCTCTCTCTCAAAAAAATAGAGACTTCAAACTACATATAAAAAAAAGCATTCGGAACGGTAAAAACGAATGGGTGAATTCACCTTTAGTTTCGCAATCAACTCGCACTTAATTTCTGTGGAAATCCAGCTCACCACTTTAAAATAGATTCACCCATTGGTTTCGAAAAAAATTTTTGTTGTGAGACAATTTTAGTTTACTGAGAGTTTGTTCTTAAACGACAAAATTTACTCTCTCTCTCTCTCTCAAAAGAGAGACGTCAAAAAAAGCGTTCGGAACAAAAATTTGTTACCTAACTAATGGGTGAATCCACCTTTAGCGTAATCTGCCTACTGTGGGCAGCAACTGCAACACAATTTGAAAAAATTTCTACTTAATCTTTTTTGAAAGACGAAAAAAATGAATTATCTTGTTTAAATTTATAGATTCTAAGCTCCCATTTACTCGATTCTTAAGGTGAATTCACCCATTCGTACTGAACGAAATTTTTGTTGTTGTTCCGCATTAAATTTACTCTCTTTCTCAAAATAGAGACGTCAAACTACATATAAAAAAAATCGTTCGGAACGTTCAAAACGAATGGGTGAATTCTTCTTTATAGAACTAGTCTTACTTAAGTTTCGAACGTATTGATTTCAACTGTAGTTAAGAATGTTAGAAGAGACCCAGTGATTAGAGTGTATATGTATGTAAACATTTGGACTATATATGCATATATATATATATATATATATATATATATATATATATATATATATATATATATATATATATATATATATATATATATATGTGGCAGCACCGAGTTTGCCTGATTTACAAAATGAACAATGTGGCAAGATGCTAAATAGAAAAAGCAAGAGAAAACAAATCTTATTACCTCGTGAAGTGTTTGCTGTACAGCTGTGGGATTAAAGTCATAAGCAAAAATAATTATAAAATCGTTTTGTTAAAGAATAAAGGCCTAACTATTACTACGTTTATACGCACGTCTTATTTGCAAATAAAAAAGAAGAATGTTGCCGTATAACTTTTTTATTGTAACTTATTAACTCACTTAAACAAGTCGTGAATAACGACACTATTTGCAAATAAAAAGTAAGATGTTGCCACTTCATGAACGTTTTTTGTGTTTTACTTAACAAACAATCATATTTTCGTCGCATGGCATCACTAATAATAACATAAGTTCTGTATGCAATTTCCCGTATAAACAGTGAATTAGTTATTTGCAAATAGTTCTATTTGCAAATAAGACGTGCGTATAAACGTGGTATATAATGTGCTTAATGCAACTTAAGCAAATGTGCGAATACACACAACCAAATGTATACAACTATAATGTACTTAAGTAACTTTTCGTCAAGTTTCGTCAAGTGTCATTTGCTTAAGGAAAGTGCGTTCAATTTCGCTCTTGCTTATGCTGGAGTTAATGTCGACGTCGTTGACGGCGTCTTAACGCCGAAACGAACAGAGAACACTATTTTGACTTTCTCTCCCGCATATACTTATCTCTCTCTTTCACCTCTCAACGCCGAAAAAGTTGAAACAGATTGAACTTTTTCGGCGTCAAATTTCTTACGTCGTTGAGATTAACTGCTCTCATATAATTTCATACGATTCAACTTTTTTTTGACATTTGACGTCGTCGACGACGTCGACATTAACTCCAGCATTAAGCAAATGACTCGTCAAGAAAACATTTTTTTTCTGTCTCTATTTATTTCCCGTACTGAGCAGGAGCGTTTTCTTTTCTTCATCGTCTCTCTTATTTCTTGAAGAACACATATTCCATCAAATGCACAATTCATTAACTTCAGAAATTTCAGTTTTCTATCCATTTTTAAAAATTTTCCAATAAATAAATAAATAATAATTTTCCAATAATAAAATAAATAATTGTTTACAATTAAAAGATGCAACCACTGTTGCTTTTTTTAGTACTTTTTTTTATTTTAGTTTTCGTTTACTTTATAAATAAATAAAAGATAAACATGGATTTACTTGCTTATGGTAATATACATATTTATAACTTTTACAAATTTAATGAGATTTCGTCAAAAATATTACATTTTAAAGAAATAAAAACGAAAATAGTTTTCCAAAAGTACAAATGTTTGCAACTAAGTGTAAAAAGTTTTTAAGCTCAATAAGTACAATATAGCCACCTAAAAGTCTTCAGTAATTTACTTAAGTATTTGACATGCTTTTCGTTGAATTTTGACACTAGCTTAAGTTTGGTTAAGCACATTATAGTTGGGCCTTAAATAGTTATTAAATAGTGATTAAAGTAGAAGCAATGTCTTTTATTACACAATAGCTATATTGGTGACCCCTGTTTTAACACGTAAAACCTGAAATACAAAATCATCACAACGTCGTAGAAAATTCTTTTCGTGGAAGCAGAGCGACAGCAGCGTATTTGAAAATTTCAACGTCTGCTTTCTACAAAGCTGATTTTGAACGAGCAAGACATTTTTTGCTTATGAATACACAACGTTATAATCTGAGACAACGGAGAACAACGAATGATAAAGAAGATTCTTCAAGTGACGAGAAAGAATTTTTTGATGCAAACAACGCAAATATGGCAGAATTACTAAATATTGTAACACAAATGGTGGCACTTCAACAAGAAGTAAATACTCTTCGTGAATCTCATGGAAATATAAACGAGCAACGATCAAAGCTTCAAAGGGTGCACATTCCAAAATTCAACAAACAAAATCCTCAACTTTGGTTTGCTCAAATTGAAAGATCGTTTGCATTGTGTGACGTCACATCTGATGCTGACAAGTTTGATTTGGTTTCTGTACATCTTGAAGATGACATACTTTTTTTTTGTTTATTTCTTTATTAAAAAAATTAAGTTTTAACTATTATAAACACTAGTTAACAATATTTAATTGGCTTATACAATGTCTCTAGATCGAGCGCTCTAGTATAATACTAAACATAATAACAATTTGTTTTTTACAAAAAAGTAACAATATTTATATATTTACAAAAAGTTAATATAATTATTATATTATATATTACAATGAAAAGTTACAAAAACATTGTTTATATTTCAGAAAAAAAAGGTTTAAGTCAAAAGGATAAAAGAAATAGAAAAACATTATTTTGGTAACCACCAAAACATTTTGGCATTAGATTTTTGTGCTAATTTTAGGTCCGTTTGTGATATGCTTGTACTGTATCTCATATCCAATTGATTTAAATTACAGTTAATTGTTTTTACACCATTATCATTTTGGATTAAACCTTTACTATCCAGGTAAACAAAAGCTTCTGGTGGAACAAATCCATTTTCTAAGGAACTCGACATATATTCATAGTTTGTGTAATAGGGAGCCATTATATAATTATTATCTGTAAATGATAAAATGATAAAATTATCTATACGAATTATATTTGCATTACTGTACAGAATTTTGTTAGAAATATATTTAGTGAAGTCACTATTTGCAGATCTATAAACTGAAGTGCATGATCTAATGCATTTCCTCTCAAATATTCTAATTTTTTCCATATATGAGGGGGAAATATTGAACCAAATGGGGCATGCGTACGTAAGCATAGGTCTAATCAGGGATTGATACATTATGATTTTAACTTTATTCTTAATATATTTCGAGTGGAATAGAGGTCTGTATGAGAAATAAGCTTTTCTTGCTTTATATAAAGTTTCTTTAAAATGAAAATTGAAATATAAAAATTTATCAAGGTGAACACCTAAATATTTTACTACTTCTTTTACTGGTATATTGCAATTATGTAAATTAGACTTAATTTGAAAACTTTTCTAGTTTTTCCTTATATCGTAACTGCATTAATTTACTGGCGGCCTAAAAAGTATGGATTCGCATTTTTGTGCGTTTATTTTCATGTTCCAATCTATTGCATATTGCTCTACTTTGTTGTAAGATGTCTGTAAATTGCTGTTAATTTTTTCGATTTTATCATCATGATGGTATATTACAATATCATCTGCAAATGAAATGATGTTATCTACTTGGTTAAGTAGGTCTAAAATAAACAAGTTAAAAAGGATGGGAGAATTAACTGTTCCTTATTGTAATCCATTATTAATATTAAATGATTTGTCGATATCAATATTCTGGTAGGAGACTTTGAATGTTTTATTGCTAATCATATTATGTTGACCTCCTCGGCTCTACGGCCTCAATAGCGAGACTAGGCGGTTCTACTTCTGCCTGTTGTGAAGTGGTCGGTTCCAACATTTGCACTGGTGGTGAGTTCTGTGGCTCGCTGCCGTTGTTTTGTGACGATGAATTTTCTCCGTAGAAGTCCAAATAGGTTATTTGTGGTTTGCGATCATCTATATAACGCTGTCGAAGTTGGTTTATATGTGATCTTATAAGTGTGTTACGACGACCTGTCGAAATCAGCACGTTGTAAACTACTGCGCCGACCCTTTCGACTACTTCTCCTGGTACCCAAGCTATTTTATTTTTATAATACGTTTTTGCATAAACTTTGTCTCCGACTTTAAAAATGCGTACATTAGCGCCATGTTTTCTATTATAGTATTCTTCCATACCTACGTTGCGCATGTTATTTGTAACTGGACTAGATTTTAATAACTCTAGTGTTGTCTGGATACGTCTTCCAATAAATATTTCGGAAGGTGACTTACCGTCGGGAGCACTGGGGTTTGGCGTTGCTCTATATTGCAATAAAAAGTTCAACAAATTTTCTTTATCATCTGGGTTAGCATCACAATATGATTTTTCAAGGGCTCTCTTTATTGTTTCAACAAAACGCTCTGCTTGCCCGTTAGACTGTGGATGATAAGGTGGAGTCCTGATGTGTGTGATTCCTCTCCCTTCACAAAAATTTTTAAAAATTGAACTGGTAAATTGTGTACCGTTGTCCGATACTATTAGTTTCGGTTGACCATATCGCGAAATAAATTCATGCATACATTTGGTAATTTCTCTTGATGAAATTGTCGCAATCTGCATCACCTCAGGCCACTTTGAGTATGCATCAACCACCACTAAATAGTATTTGCTTCTTAAAGGACCCGCTATATCGATATGCACGCGGTCTAAAATGCTTGTTGGTATAGGCCATGATCTCAGGATAGATTTGTCGGCATCTATGTTCGGCCAATATACATAGGATCTTGCCAGGCTTTTCATACGTTCAACACCTTGATGTCCCTTATGTAATTGGTGTAGTATTCGACGTCTGAAAACTTTTGGAATAACTAATCTTTCTCCGATCATGATGCAATTGTCGACGATGCTTAAAGATTCTCTGCGATCGTAGTACGGGTTAATATGCAGGGGAATATTCGATGATGTACGCCAAACGTTTGTAATACTCTTAACGACCTCTTGTAGCTCTGTGTCTTTTGCCGTTGCTACACGAACCATATTTTGTGTTACTGGCAGATGTTTAATGCTGTTCTCTATGATAAAATTACAATCATTTTCAGTTTGTATAGCTGCTACTACAAAATCGTCATCTTGCGATTGTTTTCCTATGAGTCGTGAAAGGATATCGACATTTCCGAAATCGTTAGTGTTTAGATATTGGATTTGGAAATCGTAGCTCATTAAAACGAGAGCCCACCGCTGTAACCTGTTTGCGGTGTGCGTTGGAATGCCCTTTTTCGATCCGAAAATTGTAATTAATGGTTTGTGGTCCGTCAGCAACGTGAATTTTCTACCATAAATCATACGATGGAATTTTACGCATGCGAAAACTAACGCCAACGCCTCTTTTTCGATCTTGCTGTACTTCTGCTCTGATGGTGTTAGCGCTCTTGATACGTGATAGATTGCTTTCCTGGTTCCATCAGGCATGTCATGAAAAATTTGGGCACCAAGTCCAACCATGGATGCGTCAGCTGCCACAAATATGGGCAATTTACTATTGTAGTGTGTCAATAGTAAATCTGATTGTAGTATTTTTTTAAATTGTTGAAAAGATGACTCACACTTAGCATCCCAGTTCCAATTTGATTCGGCTTTCAATAAGTTGTCGAGGGGATGTCTAAGATCACGCATTCGTTTAATGAATTTGCCATAATAGTTTATGGCACCCAAGAAGGAGCGAAGTTGAGAAATGTTTTGTGGGCGTGGCATGTGTGATACGGCTTCTATCTTTTTAGGGTCTGGACGAATGCCAGCCGATTCTATTACATGGCCCAGGTAGTTAATTGAAGTTTGAAATACATCGCACTTTTCCCATTTTATTGTTAGACCGTGGTCATGAAAACGCTTGATAACCTCTCTGACTATTGTAAAATTTTCTTTCAGTGTTGATGTTGCGATGATGACATCGTCCAAATAAGCAAAAACACCATCGAGTCCTGCTAGGATCGTGTCCATAGCTTTTTGAAATGCACCAGGTGCAGATGTTACTCCTGGAGGCAAACGGTTAAACAAGTACAAACCTTTGTGTGTTGTTATGGTTAGTAACCTTTTTGATGCTTCGTCTACTTCGAACTGTAAATATGCGTCCGAAAGATCAATTTTACTAAAAAATTTGCAGTTTGACATTTTGGCGAAAATTTCATCTGCGTGTGGTATTGGATATAAGTTGGGTTCCATGCACTGATTCAGTCCTGTTGAGTAGTCTCCACAAATACGAATGCTGTTGTTTGCCTTGCGTACAACGACTATTGGTGCCTCCCATTCGGAGTGTGTGATTTGTGCTATGATTCCTTCGGCTTCTAGCCTGTTTAATTCAGCTTCTACTAATGGTAGCGTTGCATATGGTACTGGTCTTTTTGCTTTAAATACCGGTGTACTATTGGGCTTGATATAAAATGTGACATTAAATTTGTTGCAATGCCCCGGTTTGGGCTGGATTACCGCTGGAAAATTTTCACGAATTTCCTTTAAAATTGCATTAGGATCAATAACTGCTGAAATTTGTTTGCAAATGTAGTCTAAGCTACAGTCCCAATAGCCGAATTTTTCTATTAAATCTGTGCCGAATATGTTTAAATTTTCTAGCTCTGTGACACAAATGGTTGCTGTGTGTTTTTTATTGTTGTGTTGTAGTGCCGTGCTAAATTCTTCAATGACAGGTATTTTGTTATTAGAAGCATCCGATACTTTTTGCATACAGCGCTGTAATTTTGGTTTTCCGATTTTTATCCAATTTGATTTTGATATTATAGTAACATCAGCCGCGGTATCCAATTGTAGTTCCAATTGATGTTTGTGTATGTGCAGAGAAACAAACTTCCTGCGGGCTACGTGACTTTTTACTGTTTTGATATTTTTCTGAAACTTCGGCGTCGCCGCAATAACATTTGTACGGCGTTCGTTGTCGCTTTTATTGCTGTGATCGTTGCGTTTGTATACTTGTTTGCGCACATTTTGTTGTTGATGTTTGTAGTTATGCTTTTTGAAACATCCACAATAACCCTCTTTATGACCGATTTGACCACAGGCCTTGCATTTATGAGTAGTATAAGCACATTCTTTGACAAAATGCATAGACCTGCACTGCCAACACGGACGCTTTGGTCCATCAACTTCAGTCTTGTTTGAGACAAATTTTGCATTTTCAGTGTTTGCGCGATGTCTTAGTTTGTTGAATTTATTTTTGTATTTCACAGCCCTTACCTGTGGTGTTTGCGTTTCCACTAAATTGGTATCATTTTTAAGTATCGCCATACGTTGTATTTCTGTTGTAAGCTTCTCTAGCGTAATGTCTGAAGTACTTTCCAGCATTGATATTAACTTACTGCGTATCTCTGTATAGGAAGGCGATT
This sequence comes from Germaria angustata, assembly GCA_963681545.1. Lineage (NCBI taxonomy): Eukaryota > Metazoa > Arthropoda > Insecta > Diptera > Tachinidae > Germaria > Germaria angustata. The sequence goes on along the minus strand of OY813003.1, from coordinate 19,591,847 downwards.
GTAGACCGATAACAAAAATTAAGCACTTTAATTGTTGCGTTGACATTTGTGCATGTTGAAAACGTTCACATTGCTTATTCACTCTGCCGGCGTACATAACGATGTCTTCGTTATCGTCTTTTTGCATCCTTAAGCAATTGTAGCGAATGCTGAACAGAGATTCCTTGCAATCAAACAAAGATTTTAATTGTCTCAAGGTATCTGCGAACTTCAAATCTTGCGGCTTTTGTGGTAACAAAAAATTCGAATATTTATCGTATACCTCTTGGCTTAATTTGCGAAGAATCAGCCGGACCTTGGATGCATCATCTAGAGCCTTTGCATCTTCGATGAATAACGCCTCATACTTGTTGTACCAGTTGGTAAAGTAAGCGTCAGACTCGGGATCGTAGCGAAATTCACTAATGCTCTTAGCTAGAACGTCCATCAAATTCTCATGCCCTGCTTGTGTTAAAGGCTGTGGTACCGCTGAGCCGCTTGAATTTGTTATTAGATTTGTAAGTTTATCTAATAAATCCTGCTGGCGTTTAGCAGTTTCCGTTTGTTGGATCAAAATTTTTGATACGATCGCTTCTAAGGTAGTCATTTTTTTTTAATTTACAAACAAGAAAAATTAATTCCGCAAATCCTCGTCGCCACTGTTGTAGTTGTTACTACCATTCAGACCGTTGTTCCCACTAAATAAATAACTACCGTTTTAAATATTTGTACATATATATAGAAAAATAGGAACGTCATATTTTAAGGAATTTACAGGGGAAAAGTGTGATATAAAACTGACTAAGGTCAAATGAATAATTCAGGTTTATAAAGAATAAAGATTACAAATAAAAAAATCAAAATAATGGGAAAAATAAAATAGGTAATTTTAGGACTACGACTTGCCAACATAAAAATAATTTTTAGAACTTTATGGCTTGCCAACATATTATATGTTAGTATAATTTGGTTTAACGGCAGACCGTATTGAAATAATTTATGTATTAAACCATCAATCCAAATGTCGAATGCTTTCTCCATGTCTATTAGACATGCTCCTGTACAGAATTTTTTATGCCAATTCTAATTAATATCGGAAGTTATTTTATGTATTGCGTTAATGGTGGAGTGCTTGAATTTAAAACCAAATTGTTTTTCGCTATATATTTTATTATTATTGTAGAATTTATATAGATTATTATTTACGCATATTTCGAAAATTTTACTGATATTAGGAAGTAAACTTATAGGTCGCAAGTTTTTGGGGCTATTTGGTTCTTTATCCTTTTTAGGCAGTAAAACTACTTTGCCTATTTTCCATTTGCTAGGAAAATGTGAATTATTCAGCATATTATTAAATAATATGCAAAAATCAAAAATCATTCCTTGTGGGATATTCTTTAATACTAAATTTGGTATATTATCAATTCCGGATGATAACTTATTTTTTAATTTAGAAAAAATATAAAGAATATTATTTCTTGTTATGAAAAAGTCCAATGAATCATCTTCATCAATGTTGTCAGATAACATTGTTTCATTGAAATTTGTAAGTGTAGTTTTGTTATTCTCATATTCCCTTTTCAATTCTAGAAACCTATTAAAAGTGGATTGGACTTACTGGTGAACAACATTATTTGGAATAATTTCTTTGCACGCATGTGTGGACTCGAAATAGGATCCTATAGTATTTAACATTTGGATCTTGTCTTCAATAATATAATTATTTTGATCATCTTTTCTTAAGCTTTGAGGGTTAATCCCCACGTTATTCAGAATTAGTTCATCATTTGTAGGAATTTTAATTTCTTGCAAGTTTAAGGGTTTAAATATTTTAAAGTTTTTCTTAATTTGGTTATACATGTCCCTCGAATCTTTGGGGTCTATATTCGTTAATTTTTCTTTAATCTGTTTATTGACATTTATTGCAAAATTATCTTTGATAAGTTTTTTAATTATTTTTATTTTTGCTTTTGCTAATGTAAGTGTCTCTTTGGAAAGTGTAAGTTCTAGTCTGTTATGTTTTTTGACCAATGTTAATATCCTGCTCTTCTCAGAATATAACATTTTTATAGTCGAGTTGCTTATTTTTGAGAAGATTTTGCTACTTTTATGTTTGGGAACTGTTTCCTCTATCGCTTTAAGAATAACATCATTTAGTCTATCTAAGTGATAGCCTATTTCTGAATTAGAGAGATTTCGATTATTGGGAATTTGAGTATCTTGGGTGAGTTTTTGGTTAATATTGTTTTGAAATTTTTTCCAATTGGTACCTTTATAGTTGTTAGTAATCTTAACGTTTTCCCTCAAAAATGTGAAATTTTCGTTTTCTTTATTCATGTAGGTTATTATCTGTACAGCATCGTGGTCACTATCATAATCTAGAGTTTTAAGTGAGTTTATTGTGTCATTTTCAGTAATAATATGAAGCCTAGAATCTACTAAACAAATATCTAAGTAAGAACCAGTTCGTGAATATGAAGGGCGACATGTAGCATAAAGTTTACATCTAAACCGAATTTCATTATCTAATAGCCATGTGTACAGTATGTTACCCTTTTGATTATTCATAGAATTGCCCCATTCTCTATGTTTAAAATTTAGGACTCCTGCTAAAATATAATAATTATTTGTACTTTGTAAGTTTATAGACTCAAAAAGACTATGGATCTCACTTTTCAAATAAGTATCATTATTCCCTGATGTACTACCCATCAGGGAATAATGATAATATATAACATTTCATTTGTAGAGAGAGGAAGACGAATAATACAAGTTTCTAACGTGTTAAAGGAATTTATTACACTATTTGTATAATTAGAGAATTTTAAGTTATCCCTTATCAATACCATTGTTCCACCTGCTTGCGTTGTACCTTTTCTATCTCTTCTTATAACATGGAAGTTGTCAAACTGGATTCTATGCTTATGATTTATTTTTGTTTCGTTTACGAGTACAATACCGGGTGTATTTTTCTTTATGAATTCGTGAAGCTCGTATCTTCTATCCGTTAATATTAGAGAATTAACGTTAATGTGTATTATTTTAAGTTTTTTTGAAATAAAAGTTTGGTTGTTTTGAGCCATTATTCAAGCATGGAAAAAATTGTATCTATTCTTGATGCTTGTAGTTCTAGTTGTTTTTAAAAGTTTATCATTTGATTACTTATGTTTATCATAAATTTTTTCATTTCTTGAATAAAAGAGTTATTGATTGTGTTAGATGGGGTTTTTAAATCTATGTTAGTGGTGTTATTACCCTTGACTACATCTGCAAAAGAAGATGCTGTATTAGTGTATACATTGGTGTTATAAGTTTTGTTTATTAGTAAATCTTTTCTTTTTAAATTAATTTTTTGTTTCAATTCCTTGTATTTTTCACACCCTTTGTAGGATGCTGGGTGCCCATATTTATTGCACAGCACACAGAATAATTTGTCTTTTACATCAGATGATACCTTTTCAACAGAACACTTTCCTCTTTCGTTGTCCATGCTGCATTTGCATCTCCTAGGAAGGTGACAATTAGCAGCACTGTGCAAAAAGCCTTGACAGTTGCGGCATTGGGGTATTTCGGGTCGCCTAACTTGTTCCCATCTAATTACACGGTGCAGTAGTGTTTTTATATTTTTAAGTTTATTGATACTGCTGCCAGGTGTTATTTGAACTATAAACATTGGAAGTTTTATTCCTTTTTCAGTGGATAATTTAGTAGAAAACTGATTAACTTTTACGAATTTTAGGTCTTCACTTTCTGATTTTACTAGTTCACAAAGGATATCCTCAGTATCAGTATCTGCGTCAAGACCTTTAAGTAAGTAGGTTTTGATTTTACATTCTTTAGGAGTGAATGTAAAAAATTACGTTTTAGTTTTTTCGAGATATACTTTGACTCTTTGATAGTCTTGAATTGAGTTCAAAAATAATGATTTTTTATTACTAAATTCTTTAATATTAAATTCATTGATTTTCGGTCCATATTTAATGAATTCAACTAGGTTTTTACTGTCTATATCTATAATATTAATTGGGGGGATTTTTTTGTGTTTAATTATTTCGGTATTAACCATTGTGTTATTTGGGTTTTGTAAAGTGGGGTTATTGTTTATCACAGTTGAGGCTGAATGAGAACTTTCAGGGTTATTGTTTTTATGATGAGAACTCTCTTGATTTCTGTTTATTGCATTTACATGAATTTTCGAATTTTTTAAAAAAATTTTGATCACACTGAGTATCATTCTCACAGTCAAGAACTGAGTAGTAGTTATTTTTAAGATGTTTAGTTACACTCTCGTTGTTCATGTTTTCCTTTTTTCTTTTTCTTTTATTATCAGTATTTTTTTTCATTGCATTTTAATTGTATATTATCTTTTAAGTTAGAATTAAGACTGTTGTTGTTACATGAGTTTGGAGCGTTAAGCTCACTCATTTCAGGTTTTTCAATTTTCTAATGTTTCTATTTTTTTTGTTATTTACACGAACAAGAAGAAGGTCATGCGAATCGGGTCGATTTCAATGCCCGGAAGACTCAGTGCTGTATGCTTACGCATAAACGTATGACCGTAAATGCTGCTCCATCTGTAATTATGGGTGATATAAATATTGAGGAATCAAAAGCTCTTGATGTTCTGGGCATGAAAATTCAGTGCGATGTTAGATGGTCTGAGCACATTTTTCATATCGCCAAAGAAGCATTCAAGTGCCTCGGTTTTTTAAGACGATGTAAGAGATACTTCACCCATTCTGATATCCTCACTATTTATACCACCTACATCCGGCCGAAAATGGAATACAACTCTCATGTATGGGCCGGTGCTTCAAAGTCTATTTTGAAGCTACTGGACCGAGTTCAGGAGAGGGCGAAAAGACTCATAGGTGACAATAGTGTAGCCAACTCTATTGACTCACTGGAGCATCGTCGCAACGTGGGTTGTGTTACGCTATTTTATCGTTACTTCAATGGACTGTGCTCTGATGAGGTAAGGGAACATATTCCCGAGATCCGCTCCTACTTACGAGCAACACGTTCCTCATTAAGAGCACATCCATTTGTGGTCGATATAACAGCGAATCGCACTACGCATTTCAGAAATAATTCGTTCTTTGATCGAACAGCTCGTATGTGGAACGAGCTCCCTGCAGATGTCTTTCCTGCCATACCCAGCGTGGAGAGATTCAAATCGAATATCCATAAGCACTACTCCCGCTATCCTCCTCACCCTATCCTATTTTCCTAGTTCTAGCACAATGCACTGCATAAATAGGGGTCATCCCCTGAGTACTGGTCCAATTGCAAAAAAAAGTAAATGTACAGATTTTTTATCTACACAATGATTTGAGACAACTAAGTTCCGCGAACACGTCTTCACAATAAGATATTCAGACTGCACACAATATTAAATTATTTAAAATTTTTTATTGATTTTATATATTTTATTATATATGTATTTTTAATTTATTTGAATGAAATACGTCTGCTTACTATGAGATACAGAAATTGAATGTTATAAAACATACTTTTCTCAATTGAAGACCTCATCACAAATCCTCCACAAAATGATAAATTTTCCATATTAAAGGACCGTCTAATTTCAAAATTCGCAGAATCGTCAGAGTCTAAACTACGTCGTTTGTTGCAAGGTGGTGAAACCGCCGGTATGAAACCTTCTGAGACTTTAGCTCACATGACACGACTAGCTCCTGGTAAGAGCAATGAAGCTATTATCCGAACGATATTTTTGGGTCAAATGCCAGAAACGATCCGTCCACTTTTGACAATTTGGGAAGAAGAGGATTTGAACAAACTTGCCAAGATGGCGGACAAGATGTTGGATGCAAACAACAACAACATTATAAGTTCCGTATCACCTGTTACTACACTTAAGGATGCAACATTTTCTGTGGAAGCAGTTGCACCTCATATGTCATTGGCAGACGTTTGCAAAGCGATTAAGGTTTTATCAGATAAAGTGGATAAAATTCAACTACAAACAAACAAAAATTCAACTACAAACAGTCATAATCGTCAACGTTCCAGATCTCGTAGTCGTTCGCGAGTTAATGAAAACTCAACTGACACCCAGCTGTGCTGGTATCATCAAAAATTTGGAGACGCAGCTCAACATTGTAAACCATCGCGTACTCGCTACAAAACCAATTTGGAAAACTAGTGAGGCTGTCGTCAATCAAAAAAACTGGCGACAGCGGCAATAATAATCTGTTAAAGGAGAATGGTTTACATATTTATGATAAATCAACTAAATCTAGTTTTTTAATTGATTCCGGATCAGTGGTATCTGTGGTACCACCATCCTTAATCAAGGCAACGCTCACACCAACAACAGTAAGGCTTCTCGCTGCTAATCGTAGTGATATACAAACTTATGGTCAGAGTCGCAAAAGATTCACTTCAATACCTGCCCGAAGGCCCAACTTGACGGTGCTCTTCGCACTGGGTAAATACAATGCGTCCACCAACGCCCCCACACGCAACAAATTGTCACGCCTGAGTACCAATTCGAAACCATGCATTTGGACATGGTCTCCCCCTTGGTCAGGAGCGGAGCCTATCTAACACTCCTTCCGTTCTATGGGTCACGGCACCCGGTTGCAATGCAACTCCACACCGAGCGCATGCTCTTCCCGCGATTTGGGTTTAAACCACAGCCACCACGTTACTCCCCGAAGGGCCACACCAACAACCAGTCTAGGACAAGTCCTAGGGGCCACTGGTTCCCGTGGTACCAGAATTAAGTCTCCGGTCAGACCTCGTAGCTGAAGCTACTGCCAGTTGAACCCCAAATGGTTCCGGACTGGTGGCCCACCACCAACAACAACAAAACATACATCAACAGCAAGGATACCAGACAGAACACACAAAACAGTTAACAGCCACCCTCACGGGGGACACTTTGCTCACACAAGTGAGACCAGCAAAGGACAATACTCACAAGTTAGGACAACATTGAACACAGTCCTCCTCACGGATGAACTCAGGTCACCAAAATGACACAGCAACCAAACCAAAACAGCAAAAAACAAACAAACAAACAGCATAGGCACAACCGAGATCTGCCGGATTCAGCCTCCGCAAGCCAGGCGTATAGCCACAGCAACCCCTCCCAAGGTCACTAGGGACCAAGAGTAGGGGCACTATAGCACGACAAGAAGAGCAAGACCAATTCCAGACACCATACACAGAGAAGACCACCACCCACAGACAGCAACCAACATCAAGCCTAGGTAACAACAATGCTGAGCGAACAGCACACCGCGATATCCGCGAGCTCGAGATCACGGATAGCCAAGCAAGATCCTTCCATGCTAACCCTGTCCCCGTCTCCTCCTAAACACCTCCCGAGCAAACTCGCCCAACCTCGCCCATGTCCGTTCATCCCCCAACGCACCACCGAAGTCCCAACCCGCCCCAACGCGAGAAATCCCCATTGCGCCCAAATCCCTAATGTCCGCGTAGAGTCGGCACTCCGTCAGTATGTTCCTCCAATCCTCCAGCCCTCCCCCGCACCCACAGTCCGGAGTATCCGACAGGCCTCGTCGATGCAAGAATGCATTGAGAGAGCCGTGCCCCGTCAGCAAAAACCCCAGGCTAAGGCTGAAGCCAAAGTCGGGGCGTCCACGCACAAATTCAGCGTCACGTATGAATTCATACGTAACCCTGCCGTTCTCACTATCCGCCCATCTCGCCCGCCAAATAGAAACAAGATGCCCATCTAAGAGCACCTCAATTCTCCCAACGTCCACGCCCACCAGATCATCCGCAGAAAGCCAGTCATGTGAGGAAAGTGGTAGTCCACGCCTGACCTTGAAGGCAATAGCGCGGCGCATCACCTCCAAGTCAAGCGGGACCACACCCAGCAAGACCTGGAGAGCATCTGTCGAGACCGTCCGACAAACTGGCATGCAGGCGAGCATAGCAATCCTCTGACAGGACAAGACCTTGTTTCTACCAGCAACAGACAAAACCACCTCGTACCACACAGCAGAACAATAAGCTGCGCAAGCAACAAACAGTCCACTATAAATGCTACGAGTGGCACGTCTGCTTAGGCCCCAGTCACTTCTAAGTATGCGTCTAACTTTACCCACAACGGCACTCAGCTTGTCCCTAATGTAAGCAGGATGAACTAAAAAGTTCATCCTCTCACCCATCATTACACCCAGATACTTGACCTGTGTCACGTATCCGAGACTAACGTCGCCAGATCGAATGAGAGGTGGACGAGCCTGCGACAACCTGCCTTTCAGCAGCATCATCACAGTCTTATCCAGAGCTACAGTAACCCCAACTAGGTTACCCCACTCATTTACGTCTTGCATGGCCTGCCCTCCCTTTCTCTCCAGTTCAGCACGAGACTGACCTTCAATCAAGATAAGCAAGTCATCCGCATACGCACACAGCCCGAAGGAGTGCCCCAGCCGCCGCAACAGAGAATCCATCATGAGGTTCCATATAAATGGACCACAGATAGACCCCTGAGGACAGCCACGGGTAACATCCCTCCAAACTGTATCGCTGGCACCAACCACACAAGCTTTCCTGTCGCTGAAGTAACTTCTCCATAAGGCCAGTTCCCGACAGCCCTTCTCTCGAAGTCTGTCCAAAACCGCACCCCACGAGAGATAGTCAAACGCACCCTTAAAGTCCACAAATATGCCAAGGACATATTTACTAGATGAGTCACCAACACTACGCCTAACATGCAGCCACGCATCCTCAACACTCCTCCCCTCCCGAAATCCAAACTGATACTCAGAAGTACCCATACCGTCTAGCTCCTTCAGTCTTGACACCATTATTCTCTCAAGTACTTTTGCAAGCACTGGGAGAAGACTGATGCCCCGATATGAGCGAGGATTACTCCTGACCCTATCAGGCGACTTCAGGAGCACGACGACACGTGCACGTTTCCAAGCTTCCGGAAAATAGCTCTCACTCAGACACTTTCCAAAAACTGACTCCAAGTATTCCGGCACAGCCTTCCAGATGCTTTTACACATCTCTCCAGTCATGCCGTCAATACCAGGAGATTTTCTACATCTGATCCGGCAGATACTGTCACCTATCTCAAAGCCCTCCAGGTTGGGAGGACCAGCCCCCTCCCTAATGAGAGGAGAGTGACCAACCGACTCCGCCACCGGAAAGAAAACCCCCAATAAAGCCTCCGTACAGCCCCTCCATGTTGACAATTCAACACCATCAACTCGGAGACACTCCACGTCAAGCTTCCTAGTCCTACCCCTGCAGATACGGTAAACAATACCCCAGGGGTCGTCCCTACTGTCCCGCACAAAACGCCTCCATTCGTCCTCCTTAACCTTAACAATCAAGTCCTTGTATGAACGCAGGCCAGCCAGATATTCAGCCCTACGGTGAGCTAGATCTTCAGCATTGCAGCGCCGTGCCCTCTGGAGTAACCTCCTGAGACGCCTGACACTGCTCCGCATCATATCCAACTCTCGGGTCCACCACCTGACCCCACTTGACCGGAGACAATGGTACCGTCCCAGTAGTGCATCATTAACCATGCACATCCACTGATCTATCTGGTCAACCTGCTCATCCAAGGACATTGCCCTAAAGTCATCCAATGGCAGCGCCCGAGCAGTCCCCCGAAAACAGTCCGCGTAGTTGTCCCAGTCCACCCCGCGAAGCCGCCATCTACGAGGCGGCGCAGCCACAACCGCACGCCCATGGTAAGAGACCAAAATCTCAATGAGATTGTGATCACTCACCCCCGCACCGTCACGCACCTTCCACCGAAATCGGTGGAACGCCACCGCCGCCCCATTCGCAAGAGTCACGTCAATGTCACTGGCACCCATGGGCCCATCAAAGGTATAAAGATCGCTAGCCTCATTTAACACAGAAACACCATTTGCGACCAGCCACTCACTTAGCATAACTCCTCGTTCATAGTTCTGATGAGCAGGAGCATTCCTGGTCATCTTACTGAACCAAGCACGAGAGCATGCATTCGCGTCCAGGCCAAGGATAGTCGGAGAGTTACTCGCTAGGAGTAACACCGCATCCATATATCCCAAGTACGGGTCCAATGGGCACCCAAACCTACAGTAGATGCTAGCCAGAAGCATCCTCCCAAAACCCCCCTCCACAGCAACGCAGACCCCCACTGGCGACGACTAAGTACTGTACAGTCAAAGTCATCGCCGTCAACAACAACAGCGGCTCCCCCTGTGAAGTCCGTAAAAACCCTCATTCCCCCGGAAGACCCCTAACATGGCCATCCGTGAAATAAGGCTCCTGCAATAATGCAAAAGGAGCACCCCGACGCCGCATTGCCTGTCCAAACTCGCATGTTACCACGTAAGCCCTCTGGGGATTCTGTTGTAGAATAATAAGTCCCTCCATATCTAATGTGTAGCATTCGCCCTAGCTATCCTCGCCGCTTACATCGGACATGCAGCACACATCATGAGGTGATCAGAAGGAAGTCCCCTGAAAACATAATTCCGGCATCTAATATTATTCTGGCAGCGAAGAACCTCATGGCCAGACTGATCACACCTTATGCAGACATTCTCCGTCAATCTGCACTCTCTGACGCGATGGTCAAAGCTCAAACACCTGTGGCAAGTAGGAATAGCATCAAGTACCCGCACCAAGAACCGGAACCTCTTTATGTAGACCTCCGTAGAACGAAGATGCTCAGCCACCTGGGGTGTGCATTCCAGTGTTACGTTCACTTCACCATCACCAGATTTCCATGGAGCGCTATTCATCCTGACAGCGCGTCGGAAATTCTTGCTGGTCATCATACCCCTCAGGTTCATGGAATACAGCTCTTCCATGAATACATCAGGCGAGATCTGCTGATGTACACGCTGTACCGTGATCTTCGGCCCTAGCCTATCACTCACAGAAACCTCCAATCCGACCTCAGCAAATTTGCTGTTTTGGACAATATTTTGCCTCTCAGATACCGAGGGGGTACGAATGACCGCCCCGCCATCACGCGTCGCACGCACCTCATGCACACGCACACCAAGAGTAGGTCCCACCTCACCTTCTGTACTACCTCCTTCGATGACGCAGTGCCCTTGCCCCTAACCACCACCGACCATGTCTCCACAGCCTTGGACATTGCTGGAGCAGGCACTGCAGCAGCACCCCCAGCAACGCTCCTAACTGGTGCCTTAGAAACAGCACCAGTATCATCGCCAACAGCAGACACAGCAGCGTCGATCTGAACACCAGATTCCAGCCTACCATTCAACCTCTCATTTTCGGCAATCAGCCTCATGAGCAACACTTCATAGCGCTCAATAATGCTCATGAACTTCACGCACCAGCGCCCTGTCGACACCATCACTCAAAACCACCCCCATCAGGCCAGACAAGATATCCTTAAGTTCAGCAATTAATGCATCTGCCGACGAGTCGACGCCAGCAGCACGACGCCTGCTTCTGCCTTCCCTCCTAATCACCCCAGCGCCCCGCTCACCATCAGACGTAGTCAACAACAGAGTCATCAGCAACAGCATCAGACACCATCCTAGCTGCATCACCCTTCCTCTGCTGCATCGGGGTACCCGGCTTAAAGCGCTTGCCTTCACCCTCGGTCTCACTGTCCGAGTGCTTCAACAAGCTCTTCCCCGGCGGAGGTGGCCTCATCACGTCCACAACACCCGCATCACTGGATTCCGTCCTCGAATCCATCTTGTCCTTAGAGGACTTGCGTTTACTGGCAGGCGGCATACCCACTCAGTAATAAAAAATCAAACAAGACGACCTACCTTACAATCAGCAATCAGTCCGAGCAAAAACAAATGAAAACTGCCAACAATCTTTCTTCTATCGCCAAGAAAATAGTAAGGCGATGATCCGCGATAGTAACACGGACACACACCTTCTCCAGCACAGCCCAACACCGTCGGTTTCCAAAAATCAATCACCGAAAACTATCAGGAAAAATCCCGAAAGAAAATTTTCAAGTCCACAACGATAACTCCGAAACCGAAAAATAAAAAACACCGCGCTGGCAACTCCGATAAATAAACAAAAGCTTTCACGAGTACTCAAGAACCCCAATGTTCAACATTTCACAAAAAAGTCTATAACTTCTGAACCCTTATTCAGATCCCGTCGATCGATACCTGAATGGAAAGGTCTCAAAAGCGCCTATCCAACAATGTATAATTCACTGTTATCCAAATAAAAATTCAAAAGTTAAAATCTTCAATATAATTAGCCACACAAACACGTATGGAAAAATATGTACATACATACATACATATGTATGTATGTATATAAAAATATAATCTATATCTATCTACATACATACATACATATATATTGTGTCGTCAATCAAAAAAACTGGCGACAGCGGCAATAATAATCTGTTAAAGGAGAATGGTTTACATATTTATGATAAATCAACTAAATCTAGTTTTTTAATTGATTCCGGATCAGTGGTATCTGTGGTACCACCATCCTTAATCAAGGCAACGCTCACACCAACAACAGTAAGGCTTCTCGCTGCTAATCGTAGTGATATACAAACTTATGGTCATTGTATTTTTAAGCTAGACCTAGGTCTCCGTCGCGAGCTTAAATGGCTTTTTATTATTGCTGATGTCTCATCGCCCACACTTGGGGCCGATTTTTTAATACATTACAATTTACTCATCGATCTCAAACGAAAATGTATTATTGATAAAACAACAAATTTATCCAGTTATGGTGAAATTCGGAAAATTGAAGATTTTACGCCTGTGAAGAAATCATACCGTAAACAAGCCGTTTTTAACATACTTTTGCTCTCAGTTGGAAAAAATAGGAGTGTCATTAAAAAAGTATGTAAACACGAAAAAAGGTATTAAAATACACATTATTGTAACCCTGCTAGCTAAAAAATTTCAATTCCATGTTGTTCCGACCTAAAAATGCCCAAAAATATGCGAAGAAATCTTAACACTAATGAGTGACACAATTTTAAAGATCTAACAATAAAATATAAAAATATCTATATAAAACTAAATAATTGCTTTTATATATATTAAAAACTAACAATAATCCCATATTAAGCATATATACATGTTTTATAGTCTATAAAGGTGAAAAACATACATAATACTTAATATACATATAGACATTCACCGAATATATAAGAAAGTATGCTGGTAAATAAAATCAGTAAATCAAACGGTGCCTTAAATGTTAAAACTGTTTTGGAAAGCTAAAAGTGTCCCCAATCGCCCCATAGGGTTGTCACTTTTGGAATTTTAGCCGTTTAGAGGGTATCCCCTACTCAGGTGAAAAGTGCCCATACCAAAATACCAAAGTATGCTGGTGAATAAAATCAGTAAATCAAACGGTGCCTTAAATGTTAAAACTGTTTTGGAAAGCTAAAAGTGTCCCCAATCGCCCCATAGGGTTGTCACTTTTGGAATTTTAGCCGTTTAGAGGGTATCCCCTACTCAGGTGAAAAGTGCCCATACCAAAATACCAAAGTATGCTGGTGAATAAAATCAGTAAATCAAACGGTGCCTTAAATGTTAAAACTGTTTTGGAAAGCTAAAAGTGTCACCAATCGCCCCATAGGGTTGTCACTTTTGGAATTTTAGCCGTTTAGAGGGTATCCCCTACTCAGGTGAAAAGTGCCCATACCAAAATACCAAAGTATGCTGGTGAATA